>PRKT01001578.1:28447-49293 GCA_003671525.1 Saccostrea glomerata | reverse complement strand
CCCCCCCCCCCCAAAAAAAAAACCAACCAGTGCACGAGTGATATACGATGTGTTTAGGGAGGGTTTTAAATATACTATGTGTCAAACCCTGACAACTATTTAGGCATTGTGCATGCAAAACACAACACTATTGTTATTATTATGCTGACTGTTGCATAAACGACAATATTTTCTCCAATTCCAATTTTTCATCACCTCTTTAAAACCTATGATGACGTCACGTTATGCTACATGTACGTCAAAGTCTTCTTTTCTTGTATCATGTAATAAGACATAATGTACATATGATTTCGAAGAATTTTATTTGAATGAAGGTAAAAATGTTGCATTAACCTTTTTAAGAAAAAATGTTATGTTTATATTTTTCTTATAGCATGAAATATTTGAAACTAAGTATATATATATATATATATTAAAATCTATAATATTGATAATGGCGTCTGTGGCGTAATCGGTAGTGCGTCGGACTGACTATCTCGGGATTGTGAGTTCGCTCCCCAGTATGTGCGATGTCGGATTTTCTTCAAAAATGGAAGCCGTACACCAATTCAGCATAGTATGCTTACGCTATATTATATTAGACGGTGTGACCGTTAGTGAGGGCGGAGTCGTGAAGAGAAAATTGCTACATTTTATTGTTTAATGATAAATCAGCTGATCAGTTAAATTCTGAAATTGTCAGTGCATAGACCTATAAAGCAAAGGGTTCGCTTCATGCAGGTCTATGGTCAGTGTCAGAAAATCATAACAAAGAACTCAGTTCTCATGAAAAAAAGCCTTCCCATCTCAGTCTTACATGTATTTCATTACTATTCATTCAAATAATGCAATTTAAGGGCTTAATAAATCTGAGAATTAAGATATTTCATCATGAGATGAATGGTTGTCTAGCCAGAGCACTTAAAGTCGAAGAACGTCGTGGGAAAAAAGAGGGGCATGCATTGGGACATTGGACCAGTAATGGATTCAACGTTACCGGGCCCAAGAAATGTGAGACACCTCGGTCCAACGACACCTCAAACTTTAAAAGTTATACACGTAACAGTAAACTCGTTCAAAAATATATCCAACAATCACAGGCACCTGACGTTACTTATTTTTCGTTTAATAAAAAAATATACCCATACCTAATACTTATTTGTTATTAGGTATGGGTATATTTTTTATTAAAAGAAAAATAAGTAACGTCAGGTACCTGTGCCAATATGTATCAATTCATAAACTTTTTCTGAGCATTAATTCTTTTTCTTTCACTACTTGATTTATATGCTTATTTAACAACACTTATCTAGAAACCTCAAGTCATTTTTTCTCAACTGTTATCACTCCCATTACATGGTTATGACTTCATCTAAAGTAAGAACAATATTGTCAAGACCAGATCAGAAGAAGAACTTGGGACCCAGACTACAGACAGATGATCTACTTCCTGGATGAATCTAATCATCAGACCAACATTTGACTGTGGTACTATCACAAGGGTTGAAAATGTTATGTCCATTATACCGGAAATCCGGAGTTTGTATCATATTGGTTCACCATTTAGATCTAACGCATGCTTTCCGTTATTGTTTTGGCCAGTAGCCATAATCATGATGTTTGTAGACTGATTGAATAAACCATAGTCAGTTAATGTTGTGTGTTGAACGATCCCTATGAACCGAGTGATAAACATTACAATTGGCGACGAGATATACAACACCACAACCACAAATACAGGTACTATGGCTGTCTACGGGAAAATTACGAGTTCGACATGAACTGGGACGAATACATTGAAAGGTTAGAACATTTTTTAACTGCCAATGGAATTGACGATAATGACAAAAAGAAGTCCATATTATTGACAGTATGTGGTCAGAAGATATACGGACTTATTCGTAATTTAACGTCCCCGGAAAAGCCATCTGATAAAACCTATGCAGAAGTGAAAACTTTGATGGCGCAACACTTGAAACCAAAACCATTAGCGATTGCGGAGCGATTTCGAATTTACCAGAGAAATCAGGGAAAACAGGAAACTGTTAGTCAGTGTATTGCTGAACTTAGAAAGCTTATTGAACATTGTGAATTGGTGAGTTTTTGAATCAAGCATTACGTGATCGTTTAGTGTGTGGTCTTTCATCAGTGGCAAGCCAGTGGAAATTATTTGCTGAAGACAAATTAGAATTAAAGAGGGCCGTGGACATAGCAATTTCTATGGAACTCGCTGAGAACGAAGCCCGCAAACTAAAGGCTGATGCTCAGGATGCTCACGGACATGAAACTGTACACAAGGTCAGTGTTGTAAAGAGTAAACCTTGCTACAGGTGCGGGAAGACTAACCACACACCCGATAAGTGCTTTTACAAGAACAGTAAATGTCACACATGCCAAGAAATGGGAAATATATACATAAAATGTGCTCGAAAAAAAATCCGTGCAACATAAGAAACAAAAGAAGAAGTCCAAGTTAAATTTTGTGACCGAAAACCAGGACTGTTCAGATGATGACAATGAAAATGAACATTGGCCTATTTTCTCACTGTCAGGAGAAAACAGAGGAGTCAAAGCAATGAAGATTTCGGTAACACTGGAAGATGTACCTATTGAAATGGACTTGGACACTGGTGCCTCTATTTCAGTGATATCAGAACAGTTGTACCACACTCACTTACAGAACAAAGTGACATTGTGTCCTAGTGAGGCTATTCTGAAGACATATTCAGGTGAAATGTTAGGAGTGTTGGGTGAAGTGAAAGTGAAAGTGAAGTATCAAACACAGATGAAAACTTTACCTGTTGTTGTTGTGAAAGGAAATGGGCCAGCATTGTTTGGTAGGAATTGGATGGAATTTATAAAACTTGACTGGCATTCAATCCACTTTATGGCTGGTGACTTGAAAAAGTATTCTGTGTTCGACAACAAACTCGGATGCATTAAAGGAGTTACAGCTTCCTTAAAGGTCAAGGACGACGTGGAACCAAAATTCTTCAAGCCGCGACCAGTACCATTTGCATTGCGCGATAAAATTTCCAAGGAATTAGATAGACTTGAGGGGACTGGTATCTTGGAGAAAGTAGAGTGTTCGGACTGGGCTGCTCCAATAGTACCCGCAATGAAGGCTGATGGGTCAGTACGCATTTGTGGTGACTTTAAAGTTACCGTGAATCCTTACCTGGATATCCCAGAGTACCCTTTCCCAACAAGCGAAGAATTATTTACCAAACTCAATGGTGGAGAAAAGTTTTCTAAGCTAGATCTGTCTCAAGCTTATAACCAAGTAGTATTGGATAAGGAGTCCAGAAAGTATGTGACTATTAATACTCATCAAGGATTGTATCGGTATACTCGCTTACCTTTTGGTATTGCGTCAGCCCCAGCTATTTTTCAGCGTACCATGGATACCATTCTTCAAGGTCTGGACAAGGTTGGATACATACTTGATGATATACTTGTTACCGGTGTTAATGACAGTGAACACAAACAGATTCTGGAAACTACACTTCAACGATTAGACAATTATGGTGTGAAGCTACAAAAGTCAAAGTGTCAGTTCATGCAAGACCAAGTTGAGTACTTTGCTTTTATTGTGAGCAAGGAGGGGATTAAGCCTTCACCGAAGAAACTTGAGGCAATCAGGAACATGGAGGATCCGAAGTCCAAGAAGGAACTTCAGACATGGTTAGGAATAATGAACTACTATCGGAAATTTGTACCAAACATGTCAACGCTAAGTGAACCACTCACACATCTGTTAGCTTAAGATGTTACCTGGAACTGGACCCAAGAATGTTCTGAAGCTTGTGCAAATTCAAGGATCTGCTAGTTTCTTCTCAAGTTATGGCTCATTATAACCCTCACAAACCACTGCAGTTAGCTGTTGACGCTTCTGGATATGGACTCGGTGCCGTGATCTCCCATACCAACGGTGCAAGTGAAAAACCCATGTGTATGCTTCTCGAACCTTAACTGCTGCTGAGAAGAATTATTCGCAAATCGAAAAGGAAGCCCTTGCGATAATCTTTGGAGTGACCAAATTTCATTCATATTTGTATGGACGGAAGTTCACCCTTATCACCGACATAAACCATTAACTACCATATTTGGACCAAAGAAAGGCATTCCTGTCTTGACTGCTTCTCGACTACAGCGTTGGGCATTGCAACTCGCTTCTTACCAGTTTGACATTAAATACAGAGCAACTGGAAAACACCAAAATGCGGATACTCTATCACGATTTCCGATGAATCTCATGGATGATTCAAGGACACAACGTGACAAAGAGACAGAACTAATACACAAAATACAGATCAAAAACTTACCTGTGACTGCAGATAAATTGGCCGCTGCAACAAAGAATGATGTTGTCTTGTCTCGTGTCATGGAGTTTACAAGAAATGGTTGGCCAAGTTCACAACCTGACATAAACTTATTACCATACTTTAGAGTATGCAGTGAGTTAACCATTGAAGATGGATGTTTGCTGAGAGGGATCAGAGTTGTCATCCCTGAAAAGTATCGACAAGATGTACTTGTAGAGTAACATGTGACTCATCAAGGAATGGTCCGGATGAAATCATTAGCCAGACTTCATGTATAGTGGCCTGGATTGGACTCAGACATTGTGACCAAAGTCTCACAGTGTGGATCGTGTAGGATGCAGTTACCAAACTTACCTAAAGCTCCAGCGAATCCATGGATATGGCCGAGCGCACCCTGGAAACGAGTGCATATCGACTTTGCAGGACCGTTCATGCTGCGTATGTTTTTGATAATCGTGGATGCATATTCCAAATGGATGGATGTAGTGATGATGAATTCTACTACTTCTGAGAGTACTATTAATGCATTGCGATATCTATTCTCCTCATATGGACTACCAGTAGAGATTGTGTCAGACAATGGACCGCAGTTTGTGTCCGAGGAATTTGAAACTTTTCTGAGGGAGAATGGAGTGCGGCACATCAAATTGGCGCCGTACAACCCTGCATCGAATGGAGAGGCAGAGAGGGATTAATCAATGAAGAATATGGCAAGCGAGACCGCAACACTAAATCAGAAGCTTGCAGCATTCTTGTTATCATATCGTACCACACCTCATACCACGACAAATCAAACACCAGGGGAGTTATTCCTAAACCAAAAATTACGAACAAGAATAGATGTTGTGAAACCACAACTAACAGATCGAATTCAGAGAAAATCTGCACCAGCTATTGCTAAGAAGACTCGAATATTTCACACTGGTGAAAGAGTGATGATACGTGATTACCGTGGTGGAAAAGTATCGTGGATCGACGGGATAATCACACGTAAACTTGGACCTGTCACATATCATGTGAATGTCAGAGGTATGCAGTGGAAACGACATATCGACCAGATTCGTGAATTGGATGTTCAGTGCGCGTTGAACAACTCCAAACCATTGAAACAGAATTTGTTTACCAGTATTGTGCCTGTGAGCGTACCCTTGGAGAGTCGAGTTGAACCATCGGAGAAACCGTCTGCCGTCAAGTCAACTTGTGTTCCGACTTCTCAGGATTCTGTGTCAAAGCCTAATGAACCAGAAATAATCCGCGGTTCTACATCTTCCGTTGTTGCTGAGGATACCAATCACACTCAACCGCGATATCCACGACGAGAACATCGAAGGCCGCAGAGACTGATTGAACAGTGTTAAATATGTGATATTATACATGCATTTGATTTGTTTTAGAGTTTGAAAGACTGTTATTTTTGAATTATTGATGATTTTGCTATCTTGGATTTCTGTTAAAGGGGGAAAAGTGTTATGTCCATTATACCGGAAATCCGGAGTTTGTATCATATTGGTTCATCATTTAGATCTAACGCATGCTTTCCGTTATTGTTTTGGCCAGTAGCCATGATGTTTGTAGACTGATTGAATAAACCATAGTCAGTTAATGTTGTGTGTTGAACGAACCCTATGAACCGAGTGATAAACATTACAGAAAATATAACAGCATCACAACTTTTATGAAAAAAACTTCCAAACTAATAAAGGATGCATGATCAGGGACATTTGATACTATGTCCCTGTTGTGATATATCTTTTTTTTTTTATTTATTTATTTTTATTTTACATTATTGGTAACCCATTAATTAAAATTATTGTTTTCATTATCTTAATGAAAAATGTATATTTCACATTACAGTTTTTTTTTAAAACAAATCTGATTTAAATAGTCTTTAGAATTTTCTAAATCTAACACAATCGTATTGAAAAGTTAAAAATCTGGGGGAAAAAACCTTGAAATTAAAAGTTTTATTCTGATATCTTTGTCATAACATGTAATAGTTAATTATATAATTTCAAGACCAACACTTGTGAATAATTTAATTTTACTTTTAACAAGTCATTTGATTGGATAAAATATTTTATCCATTTTGTATAACATTACTTGCCTCCTTATAATGAATAACGTCAAAAAACGTATTATTCCGCTTGACGTTACTTTTAAAATTCAATCAATGTGAAGCCTTATTCCTGGGGAAAAATTGTCTCATTGTCTGCACTGAAATTAAATTATTCGCGGTTTATAAAGCGTAAACCGCCCCAATTTATGTTATATCGTATAATTTAAGTTGAGATAAGCTTCATTCCTTAAATAATATAATAATAGGGTACACTTTTGAGAAGTTATGAATATTAGAATATTTTATCGATGTCAAACAAAGATTCTGCTAGTGAATATTTGCTTCATTTTTTTAATAGATAAGCACATTTATTAGGATTGAAAACTATATTAATATGTTTGATGTGCATTAAATTTGAGTATTGTAGTGCACATATAGGTAGATATATACATTAACAGCATGCACTGCACTTTGAAGTCGTATAACTTTGTGGATATTTACATGCATTTACTGAAACATGTATGTAGACTGAACAACTACCTCTCCAGACTGTACATCATACATGTACATTGTTTAACTTATTTTTCCTGCTTTAATTTAGACTTTAAATGTAATTCCAACTGTAGAAAAAAAAATTTTTGAATTTTTTCAAATACTTACATCGTATTTGATTTTTCTTTTGAGAGTTAACTTTATAAGAAACTGAAATTTTGTCATTTAAAAACCTTCATAAAATCAATTTAAATATCAAATTTTAGAAAATTACAACAAAAAATGAGACTCAGACTTTCATCTGCTAAATATTTATGTATCCATGTACAAGTAGATATTAATAAACAATTTGGATACTTTAAAAAAAAAAAAAGAAATCCACACATTCATATTGAGTCCCCTGTTATACTTTTCACAGGGTATTTTATTTTATCACTTTTAAAACATTTTTAACTGTTCAAAAATTATACTATGTCTAAAAAAATCCTATATTTCTAGCTTGATATGTATTGACAATTATAATCCTGAAGACATTTATTATTGGTAAATTTTATTTAACAAATAAAAAAGGATATTCTGGTGATTACCTGTAATTCAAATGTGTGCAAAACTGGAACAAACCCCTCGACCAATATCAGCCAGAGGGCCTGCGGCCCTCGGGCTGATATTCTCTATGAAGTAAACATTAGTGATATGTGTTCATTATATTTTTTCTTAAAAAGGAGGGGTGTAAGTGCCACTATCATATATTGAGAATGAAATAAGAAAAATCAATATTAAGGCCTTTGTGGAAAGAAAAATCCAAGAATTTGTAATTGTTTCTTATCTATCGTGTACATCTGAAACGGGGATTCAAATGCTTATGCATCTGGAGACCATGACTTGTTGAACTGCGTTGTTTATTATTGGACTAGTCCATTCATGTAGTGAACAACCGCGGGATCGGGAAACAAATTTTAAAAAAAAATTCATTTCTTTAATGTTGCTTGCCCATATACTGATGTGTTACTTAATCATTTAAAAGAATGATATAAAATTTGTAGATTGAATTTCTGAAGTATTATAATAAGGTTAAAAGGACAAACTTTATTTAATTCCATAGAAGTTAGCACACCCATTCACACAATAGAACAATCCAAGGAAAAGGCATGTGCTTACTAAGTGACATTTTGCGCGAAAAGAGCGATTCATCCCTTTCGTAGAATATAAATGGACTGACCAAGTAGTATGGAAATGCGGAAAAAAGAAAAACACAGGCATGTTGAAACGGTGAATGGCATGGAATAATTGTTCCATGGAAAAATATTAGAGGAAGTAAACACTAAAGTTTTTTGCATCAGTAATATCATTCTTTTTTTCTGAAAACCGTTTCTTTTAAAACGCAGGTAAAAAATTCCAATGTTAATCAGCTTGTACAAAATCTAGCTCTCTAGGTATGATCTATTAGTTTCGGATCTTGCAAATATCAATCCTTATACAGCCTGACGCCGTGCCGTAGTAGTAGTCTTTTTCTATAAGGCAGTGACGGCGTTCAATAAATTTATATTAACACATGTACACTAAATAACCATGAATATGTTTGTATTCACATTCTCAGTAAAATGGAGAAAAACGAAGATAAATCCTAGACTTTTAAATTGAGAACTGTTACATAATCAAAGTTATGGCTTAATGTTTTGCTATGGCACGCCAAATTCACAAAAATTAGCAAAACATAGTTTCACGGTCGATAAACTAGGTTTATCGTTTGTAAACTATATTTTAGGGACTTTAAACTATAGTTAACAACGTTAATCTATATCTTACATTTGTAAACCATAGTTAACGCGATAATCTATGTTTCACAATCGTAAACTATACTTAACGACGAAAACAATCATTTGCGATCGCAAAACATAGATTATCTGATAAATACAGTTTCATGATTTGTAAACTATGGTTTAACTCTCTTAACTATATAGTTAACGATCGTAAATTATAGTTAACAGACGTGAATCTATGTTTATCAACAAAATCTATTGTTAACGTTTTATTACAGACAGATAAACTTAGATTAGCATTCGTAAATTTAACGGTTGTTAACTATAGTTTTACAGATGAAAACTATAGTTAACGAATCGTTAACTATAGTTTACGGTTTGTAAACTACAGTTTACAGTCGATAAACCTATTTGATCAAATGTTAACCTAGTTTACCTCATTTTGTGAATTTGGCGTGCCATATTTTGCTTTCTTGAAATGAAATCAATTTGAGAAGAGAGGTGTTCCTATTTGAAAATGACATAAACGATGACGTTGTAGAACGTCACAGAGCAGCAGATAACCGTGCAATGTTTTGTTATACTTGGGGAAAATCCTGCATAAGCTATTGAAATGTTAAAGGAAAAAAAAGTTATGTCACAAGTAGGTCAAGCATGTGTGTGTAAATATAGCTGCAGAACTGTAGCTCTCCGAAAAAAATGTATATTGATAGACCGGAGAGCTATAGTGCCACCAAATGAAAAAAAAAAACTGTATATTTATTGCGCACAAAAAGTGCGCTGTTTCTCGATTTATTTCTCCATGTTTTTAAAACTATCATCTCAAAATATAACTACATGTAACCGTGGATTCCTAACATTTCACAACAAAACATTCCTTATAATTGTTCTTAATAGCCTTCCTGGCCCTAAAATTGAGATCATCGAATATGTCGCCTATTTAAATTGCCATTTTGGTTTGAAAGATAGTTCGGTCCAGCACACTTCGTGCAGATGTAAACTACGAATGTAAACTACGAAAGTAATTGATAGAGGAGTAAGGACTTTACTGAAACCTGATTTTTTTTGCAATTGAGGTAAGAATTTGGAAGAATGAATCTAGAGCCGAGCGCACTTTGTTGTGCGCAATAAATTATATACAGTTTTTTTTTTGCAATGGGTGGCACTGTTGCTCTCCGGTCTATCAATATAAATATATAAAGGAAATTATACAATAAAAATACGTGAATAACTCTAAAAAAAAATGTTAAAGGCAGAGATTTTTCACCGGGTGGTAAATTCCAGGTGAGGGAGGGGCTTATTTTGTACAGGTGTGAATGCCTTGGGGGCTAGCTGTCTACCTGTGGTCATCTGTCTCCTAATCCCTATACACAGGAAGTGATTTAATACACAGTGAAATAGCCCAGGTGTCAAACTTTACCTGTGTTGGGGAGTTTGAGACAATTTTAAAATTAGTAGTAAAACAGTTTTTAGATTTTTTTATTGATTTATTTTTTACTGTTTAAAAACACTCCTACCTTAGACTATTTAAGAAAATGCTATGATATAATACTATGAATTCAAATACAAATGTATTAAAACAAAGATTGTTTTATATGTTATTGTATGTGTTAATTTGAAGAAAACAACTCTTGTAACAATTAAGTGTGCCCCGTAGTTACAAAGCATGCTGATCTTAAAATGAAGTAAATTGATTTCTGTTACATCGAATGGAAAGAAACTTCACATATGAAAATAACAATTATTTGTACACATGACATTGAGCTAATTTTAAAATTTCTTAAAAGTAATATGACGAAGATTGGAATCGTTCACAAACTTTTCGAACAACCTTCGTAAATAAGAATTTCTTAAAACAAATTGGAGGTTTTTTGTACAATTCTAAGACTTACTGTTATTGGAAATATATCAAGATGACACAAATATCTGTTCCTAAAGCAACACTGTTAAGAAATGAAAAAAAAGGACGGAGTCCCATTTTATAGATAGAGAATGATTTATTCTGTTTGAATAACTGTCAATTATTTCAAAAAAGAGTCTTTCGCCATTGGTCCTTTTGTAATTGCGTATTTGAATTCTAGAAGTTGGTTACTACAAACATTTTTTTCTGCGTTGGTTACCATTACTTTTTTTTATGTCGCTTTCTAGGTGAAGGATAGGGTGACATACGGCCCCCGGTAAATTGTCAAAAAATTAAATGTCGAAATTTTACTCCAATGTTTGCATGCAATTAATAACTGATATGTGTACCCTACCTGAATACTACTTTTAGCAAAAATAGATGTGTAATTTGAAAGATATAAATTTTCATTTCGGATAGGGGAATCATGTTGATATCCAATTCCCATTGAATTTTGACCCTACCATACACTTTGAAGGCCTGTAAATATACGAGTGCAAGTAGGTACATTTTTCTCCTTTAGCTGGTCACTGTATTTTATTTAAATTTACCAAAACGTGAAAAGGGACTATTGTATCTAACTGCGCTTACAGGCTATTTACAGGCTTTTAATGTAAAATCTAGCTGGCCTTTCCCACTATGAACAGATCGACGAAACAAGATTTTCTGACGTAAGAATAAATTCATATGCTAGCAATATTTTCTAGCTGACTAATCAGTATACGAGATGCGTTATGAGTGGGTACCACAAAATGCCTATTTGACCTGCTTTCCGATAATCTTTTTATGAATTCGAGTCAAAAATTAGATACGGATCAACATATATGTACACTATCCGAGATCACAGTTACAAACAATTACTTGAGAAATAAACATAGTTTAAAGTTTTGTTAAGTGTTTTGTGGGCAATTTGCTAGGCTTACACATATTCCCAAGTATCAGTGAATACACGTTTCATGTGCATTTCTTGGCCCAAAACCGTAAAGATTGAGAATCCATGCGTTTTTTAAAATCGTTGTAGATTAAATGTCGTGGGAAAGGGGCAACAAATACTACAGCATGTAACTTTATCCTCAGATGCTTTGAATTTTAAAACCACTAAAACAAACAATTTACAAAGTCGTAACTGTTGCAAAACTTAAAAATATAAACAAGATACATATCTACAATGAATCGTTATCTCCATATCCTTCTTTCATTTTTTAAGGGAAATAAATTAAGAAGATATTTAGGCCTAATATTCTTGTTCATGGAGTCAATTCTTGCTACTGAAAAGGTGTTTTGTTGAAAGGAAAAGGGGACGGCCGGTAATGAAACAAATGGTGTCTGTGAAGACAAAAAACTTATTTAAGGAATGATTCTAATTCTTGGCCAAATCATCGAGTAATTTGGCCAAGAATTAGAGTCCTTCCTTATAATTCAATTTTAAAATAAATTAAAATTGTGTTGCTTTTTACGAATTCAAATTTTCCGTGCAATAATCAATCTCTATCCAGAGTTGTCGTTCCCGCTTCTCTCCCAGTGTTGTGAGCGTAGCGGAAGATAACTGGATAGAGAATGCGCAATAATAGCATCTATTAATTTAAAGAATAGATGCCTTTATTTTACAAGTAGAGCTTTTTTAAAAAGCTTCCCGTCTTTAGCAACAACCTTAAACAGTAAACTGATCTACACCTATAGCTATCAGGCCGTATAATTCTTTTGAATTTCTTGAGATTTTGAATTGCTGTATTTGCTGTTTACTGGCATTAGCCCAACCACGATTGTCGCCCGGACATCTCCGTAAACTTTGACCGACAGCTTTTGGCAAACCTCGGCTGTTTCCGTTACCTTCTTCAAACAAGAAAGGGGAAAAGAATAATAACAAATTTTAAAGCCTGCAAGCAATAAAAATCAAATTAATTTACAATGAAATTAAAAAGACTTTTTAAGTTATTGCTATAAAAAATATCATGTTATTAAGAATTTAATTACTGCTGATTTTGTTGTTCGTTTTGTCAATTTTTTTTAAGATTGAGAATCTTGCAAAATTGTTAAGTCGTACGAAAATTAGATCATCAGAAAGTTATCTCCCTTGCCTCGAACAGCATTTCAACCAATCAAATAATTGAAAATTTTCTCATCATGCAATTTCTACCAATCACAAAAGAGAGGAAGTGCATAGTCCGAAAACTGTAAAAAACTTCAACTATATAATACCGTCTTCCAAGGAAGACGGTAATGAGGAAAACTTTGTTGCTGCTATTTGAGTTGGGTTAGCTATGAATTAGATCGGGTTCGGGATATCTCAAATTCCCCCTATTTGCCCTGGATCCTAAGAACGAAAGGTATACGAATTTTGTAGCAGACAGAATTTTCAAAAAATATGCTTTCAATCACGATTGCTTCTTAAATTATTTCATAAAATAGTATGGACAAATATCGGATTTGATGATTAGATGCATGGATGGATAATTCTTTTTTGAAAAAATGCGAGATTGGCTAGGATTGAAATTTTCTTTGTCAGCATACATGTGGCATAAGTTGTGTTAAACTTGTTAACGCTTTAGATTACGAGCAAATATATATTAGATTGAGGAATATTTTGTAATTATGCATTAAATATATTTATATATAAATCGGACATTATCAATTAGAAATCTGGGGGGGGGCATGATAAAGTAATATGATCAAAACATTATAATCAGGGTTTATCATTTTTCGAAACATTTATTCAATTGAACATTCTCAAGTAATGCAACTGGGGGATCTTTTAAATGCACTTTGCAATAGGAAAACAAAAATCAAACAAACTAAAAACCCCAAAAGCAAACTTATACCTTTTCCAGATCTGAGGATTAACAGTGAAACTTGAAATATTGTAAGGGTAATGTTCAGAATAAATCAGGCTATAAGTTATTATCATGCAATAGGAACTTAATTCATATTTGGCTAAATTTATGCCCCCTATATCATGTATATTAAACAACACAATCAACCAAGAAAAGCCAATGCTTAATTATTCAAATTTCAAATCTGATGTACTCTTGAAATTAGATTCAGAGATTCTCAAGTGTGAAATATTGCCCCATGGTTCCTTTGGCAATTACATAAATTTTATCAAATTCATTGGCAATCAAAGGTTCACTCACTTACCCATTAGAGCCATGCTAATTATTTTTACTTATGTAATGAGTCATACAATAAATTTGACAATACAATCTGACACAAAGATATTTGCTTCAGCATGTTAGGGATGGGGATTTTGATTGATGTACGTCTTGCTCATGCATTCTGCACTTCTAAGGCTATAACCATTAGTAATGAAGGAATTGATAATTTTATTTACCTGTGGTTTGGGTAAAAAAGGGTTAGACTGGTAAATTAAGGAAAATGACAAATTAATGGTCAATGCAAGTTAAAGAACATAATCTGCTGTATGCTATAACCAGTTGCTTAAATTAGAAATTCTCTTCTTTTAGCTTTGGTAAGTATTTAAAGTTATTAGCTCTAGGTGTGCTATGACCCAGAAAAATAGTAACTGATCGTGAATCATGTAATATTAATTATTCATTTTCAACTACTGACAAGGATTACATTGTTTTAAGCTAGTAGTTTTACAAAAATAATTGATATTCATAAAAGCTATTCTTGATAAATTTATTTTATTGGTTAGAGAATAAAGTTCATGGAATATTTACATCAGATGAGAATTCAAAACCATCAGGGTTAAAAATATTGCTGAAATTAACTTTGGTCATTCAAATTCATAACTCATAGATAGGGGAAAGACATGCCATTCATTCAATTGGAAATAATGAATTCTTTAAGAAAAAATATAAATTGGATAGGGATTTCAGTAGAAAGAGTGTATTATACACTTACTAGAATGAGTTGTATATGAGGCTTTTGATCAAGACTTAGGAGTATAACAAAATTTGGATCAATTCAGTAAGATTTATAATTTGCATGATACATTGACTAAGGTTATCAAGTCAAGTACACACAAATTTAAACTGATCGTACATGTAATCTGCTTATTTAAATGACTAAAACATATATCTTTGTTCAGCAGTCAATTATTGATAAACAAGAGGCAAATATGTAAAGGACTTAAATTTTTGGAATTGATTTCATTACTACATTAGGTCCACCTGCTTGAATATACAAAGATTTCACCAATTGAAGCGATGTATTTCACAATGGCATTTTTCTTGGACCTAAATAAATTTAGTATTATATCAGGCATCTAAACTTGATAAGCATGAAGTAAGCCTTTGGATTTCAATCAAGATACACAAATCATAGAGTCAATTTAATTTTATGGCTTATCCTATATTAAACAAAACATTGGAAACCACTAGTTATAAGATCCAGGGCTAGAAACATTTAAGTCCAACCCATTGGAAGTTCACTTCAGCCAGGGAAAATTTTAGGAAATACAAAGCTATTTAATTGTCATTAATGGATTAGAAATTATAGCATTTGTCAAAATTTTCCACTAATTATATTAGATTCATGCCAGGTAAACATATCATTCATCCAGAAACCACAGCAATTCAGCAAAATTCTATTTCTCAGCCTTAGGCTCTAATGCACATAGTTAAAATGATTCACAGTACTTTTAGGTGGCAATACTTGTTCAGTGTATGAATTAAACCTTTACTAACAAGGAAGTGCTTCCTTCTGATCACATTTTCAATTTTGGTGAATTAAACAAATTTCTAATTTTGTTGTACTGTTTGTAATCTAGGAATAATGCACTGTCAGGCAAGTTCAATGATAATAATAATAATAATAATAATAATAATCCGTATTATTATTATTATTATTATTATAATTATTTAATTAAATACGTGTAGGAATAATTAAAATACACATGTAATCATGTATTCTTGCAAGCCAGGTTGATGGGGAAAGGGTTTTTGCTCCGTGTGTGAGCCATTTATTAGTAATACTTGTTCTGTTCCTAGTTCTAGGTAGTTACCTTACATTATTATTTTAATAGGCATAGATCTGTAATTTTCATTGGAAGTGAACTTTAAAAAGTTCCATATTCTTACTCCATTTAATAAAGTATCATTTTACATCCAGTTTATGATGTATATGCTCACAGCTCATACAGATAGGTTGGGTGAAAAGCTTCATTAGAATAAAGTTTAAAACTGATGTCAAGATCCCATTTGGAGTCAAAGTTGGGAGTAAAACGTTGACTGCTGTAACACCTTACATTATTAGTTTAATAGGCATAGATCTGTAATTTTCATTGGAAGTGAACTTTAAAAAGTTCCATATTCTTACTCCATTTAATAAAGTATCATTTTACATCCAGTTTATGATGTATATGCTCACAGCTCATACAGATAGGTTGGGTGAAAAGCTTCATTAGAATAAAGTTTAAAACTGATGTCAAGATCCCATTTGGAGTCAAAGTTGGGAGTAAAACGTTGACTGCTGTAACACCTTACATTATTAGTTTAATAGGCATAGATCTGTAATTTTCATTGGAAGTGAACTTTAAAAAGTTCCATATTCTTACTCCATTTAATAAAGTATCATTTTACATCCAGTTTATGATGTATATGCTCACAGCTCATACAGATAGGTTGGGTGAAAAGCTTCATTAGAATAAAGTTTAAAACTGATGTCAAGATCCCATTTGGAGTCAAAGTTGGGAGTAAAACGTTGACTGCTGTAACACCTTACATTATTAGTTTAATAGGCATAGATCTGTAATTTTCATTGGAAGTGAACTTTAAAAAGTTCCATATTCTTACTCCATTTAATAAAGTATCATTTTACATCCAGTTTATGATGTATATGCTCACAGCTCATACAGATAGGTTGGGTGAAAAGCTTCATTAGAATAAAGTTTAAAACTGATGTCAAGATCCCATTTGGAGTCAAAGTTGGGAGTAAAACGTTGACTGCTGTAACACCTTACATTATTAGTTTAATAGGCATAGATCTGTAATTTTCATTGGAAGTGAACTTTAAAAAGTTCCATATTCTTACTCCATTTAATAAAGTATCATTTTACATCCAGTTTATGATGTATATGCTCACAGCTCATACAGATAGGTTGGGTGAAAAGCTTCATTAGAATAAAGTTTAAAACTGATGTCAAGATCCCATTTGGAGTCAAAGTTGGGAGTAAAACGTTGACTGCTGTAACACCTTACATTATTAGTTTAATAGGCATAGATCTGTAATTTTCATTGGAAGTGAACTTTAAAAAGTTCCATATTCTTACTCCATTTAATAAAGTATCATTTTACATCCAGTTTGAACGGCCATTGTTTTGCTTATTATAAGTACATGTACATGTAATATTTTGCTTTCATGTTGATTGTTGTTGCTGCTTGTTGAAATTGTTTGGGGTCGCCCTGCTTGGCACCCCTTTGTTGCTTTAAGCCACGACCAACAATCGCCAATATATTAAAATAAACGTGTACAAAATCATGTTTGTTTTATTTTCCTCTATATAAATAATACAACCGTAGTAACGGAAGTGATATGAAGCGAGGGGAAATAATAACTGATACATATATAGATCTAGCAGAGATGATGTGTGTTTACATGAAGTAAGATCGAGTAAGTGTTTGAAATTAAAGATTATTATTAAATCTTGAATTTTCCATGGATTCCGAGGACTGGAAATGAGGGGATTGCATTGATAAAATGATTAAGCTGGTCGTCAAGAGGGGGGGGGGGTCCCCATACCTAACCAGATTATACAAAATGTTTTGCGTTCCTTTTTGGAAATCAACCAATGAGAGGCGAGAATATAAACAAAATTAAATTATTCAGAAATATTACAAGCACACTTGCCAATAAATCTTTTCTAATACCTATGCAAAATTCATCAGATCAATATAGAATTCCAATATTACAAACCCATTCTTCTTAAAAGTGATTAAAGTTTCTTTTGCCCAAAAGTATATAATTTAATTCCGCTTTGCGGATTATAAAGGGTAAACTGACCCAAACCAGATTATACTCGATAATTTGGCCAAGAATTAGAGTCATTCCTTAATTAATCCTATATTTTCACACAAACTGACCAGCATTTCTGTCATTTAGATGTTTTAAAGATATGTTATATGCTCATTGCTTCGGCTTTTAAACCTAAAAAATTAATTTTGACATGGTCCTACTCCTTATTAGCATCGAAAGGAACTGCAAACGATAACTTGTTCTCCAGGCTACTACAAGTCAATTTTTCAAAAGTTTTAAACATATTTTAATGATTTTTCACATTTATATAGATATTTCTATGCATTTTCATATAACACCAGTTTTGGGGGAAAAGAAAGAGAGATGACTGTATAATTTGGGTAAAACTTGTGTTTTTTTACTAAAGAAATAAACGGAAAACATTTTTAACCCCATCCCCCTTGAAACAAATATTCCTTTTTTCGGGTGATATGGACTGTGATTTCACAAATTCATGCCAACGTTTTTTGTGTTTCACAGGGGGGAAGGGGGGGGGGCATGCGTTAAATTTATAGACAAATAAAAGAAAAAATGCATATTTTCCCCCAAATTTCAAAAAGATTTACGAATAAAACATTGTATTTAATTAGTATATATATATATGTCTGATTTATTTGCGTAAAACTTAAGAAAAGACAAAGGAACATTTAGTCATATCCAAGAAAAGTTCCAAATATGTTGATGCTTGAAAGACTGATTTCAATGGAAACTAGTGCTAATTGTAACGGGGACCGTTACAGATGTTCCCCAAACGCTCCCCATGTCCCTTTTCGTGCCTTATTCCTCTTAGACCTTTTATAAATATTCTAAGTATCCAAGGATTTCATTTAAGAATATAAAAGTTACAATGATATCAACTATCAACTATATATCGTTTAACGTTTTGCATGCGCGCACACGGGTATTGCTAAAACGCGGAACGGAAAACGGAACGGAAAGCGGAACGGAACGGAAAACGGAAAATATTATTTTCGATTAAATCATTTAAAATACGTAATTTTTCTCAGAAACGATGTATGTAATACATATTTAATCACTTCTTAATAAATACAAGTTGATTTAGTCATGTTAAGTCTCTTACGAAAACTGCTGACATAGAAGTGACGTAGCATTGATTTTGAAAGGGGGGAATTCGAACTTCACAAGCGAAAAAAGACAATTGAGGATAAATTCCAACTCCAATTTCTTTCAGTACTATTTTTTATACCAACTTACTATTAATATTAATTTAACAGACAGAAAGTGTTGGGGGTTTCAATGAACATTTCTATAGTAAAAAGGTTATATTTGGTAAATGCAGTTGAGGGGGGAGGCAATATTTGGTATCTATATGAATGATGGTAATTCGTAAGAAAAATAAAAATAAAAAAAAAATCTTAAGATTACTATTAGACCACCCCATTCAGGCAAGCCCAGATAAACACTTCGATTGTAAAACTGGTTGTTAAATTTTATACAAAACAGAATCGCTTCCGGTCAATTAAATTCTTAAAAAGATGGAGTTGTAGATCTAAACTGTAGTAAAATTTAGGTATAATCTTTACATCCAATGAAGTTAAAGTGTGATTTTTTGGAAAAGGGGGGGGGGGTATGATCCCGACCGTAAAACATTTAGAGTTTGTTTTTCCGCTCAAGTCTGAAAAGTTGCAATGAAAGGGAAAAAAATAAACATCCTATTTAATACCTTTGCCAGAAATGTTTTTCTTATTTTTCAGCTATAAATTAATTTTAAAATTTCTCAATTTGCATATCATGCCACTCATGGATTTATAGGGGACCAGGTCCACTCTCGATTTTGTGACCAAAATATAAATAAGATTTAGTAAATAAATCAATTTCTTGTGTGACTGAGAGCACCTACTCCGACCTTAGCTGCCCTCCTTTTCAAGATTCCTGGATTCGCCAATGCATGCATAATCTGAATGTCAAAACTAGTTCTTTTTTCTTTACTGATACACGTATGTAATTGTATACTAACTAGTAGTCTTTTTTCCTTTGACCTATTTCAGAACAATATTTTTTGTTTATAAATGAGCATTCTTCAAAAAATAATTTGAACGAAACGTTTGACAGATTGTTACTCAGGACTTGAGTCTAGTTAGTACATCTATCACAATATGTATTTCATTGACCATCGCATGTACATGTGCAAGTTCTGAGGGGCGCATGATTATGAATATATCATATTTTACGATAATTTTTCATTATTTATGACTTTTATATCATGAATAATGTTTTTATGTCTGATTACATCGAATCAAGGTTATTTGCTTGACATTTATTTTCCGTTCCGCTTTCCGTTCCGTTTTCCGTTCCGCGTTTTAGCAACACCCCGCGCACACGTACATGTACATACATATACAAGGTGATTATGGCATGTTGGTTAAATGGTTAATATATCTTTCTATTCCGCGAATCAAAGAAAAAAATACGTAAGTTACCATTTTTCAAGCATATGTCATTTTTTGATATATCGATTCACATTTTATTTCTCTACTTATTTTAACCTCGGGCTCAAAGTTGGTTTTATTACGACGACAAGGCAGGGTTAAAGTCGACTAAGGGTATCACGCCGATAGCTAACCAATCAAAATGAACTTATTCAATAGTAGCTTCATGCATGGAAAAGGGATTTTCCTTTCTGCTCGGAATTTTTTAAATATTTCCTCTCAGGCCATTTTGACAACGCTGGTACCTGTGCCTAGTAAATTATATATACTTCGTAAATAAATATATAAAGGTTTTTGACCGGAACTATTCATTTTCTCCAATGAATAGGGGGCTACTTTCTGGGGTTTACAAGAGATGTTTAAAAAGACATTCGTGTCAGCTAATGTGACCAATATTGTTTAACACCTTCTTATCAATATTTTTTTCATGAATGCAAATATCTGATTATTTTACGAAGGAGCGTACCTTTATATTGATTTTTAATATACCGAAAATCGCTATTTCTGGGGATTGCGTAATTTAAAAAAAAATTCAAATAAATTTCAAAGGTAAAATAAACAAAGGATGTTTGGTATTTAAATATTATTTCAAATCAGTAGAATTGAATGCTATTAACGACATCTGAATAAATAGTCTATAAAAGGCTTATATACTAACTTTGTTCATCTGCACTTTAATTTTAAACACGACAGGATTTGTGATTTTTTCTGCATAAATTAATAATTTCTGTATACTTTGGAAACTCAAATCAAATATTTTAATACACTTTCCCCGAGCTCTTTTCTGCATTTTTCCTGAAATTTTATGTGAGTCCGAGGTGTTATTTGAGTTTAACAGCGATTCTCTACGTTGCCATTAATTTGATTTGTTTGGTTGATGCGGGGGGAGGGGGGGGGGGTATTTTTTTT
>PRKT01001578.1:11815-27881 GCA_003671525.1 Saccostrea glomerata | reverse complement strand
TGCTATTTTGACCATGTCATCATGTCTATACTACTAAAATATCCTTATATTATGAGTTTCAAAGCATTTCATCCAAAATTTAAAAAGTTACGGCTATATCTATTATATTGGTCATTTCACGTGTTACACGTGTGCGCACACGCACGCACGTGCGTGCAAAATGACCTTCGTTCCGCACATCTACATAACATACCTAGTGACCCTAAAAAGGTTTCACCTAGATCGGATGAGTAGTTTACGAGAGCACTCGCGTACAAAAAAGTACCGGAGACGAAAAATTCAGAAAAAGTAAAAACCATATGTTCCCAAACTTCGTTTGGGGAACATAAATATCGTCTAGACACCCCCCCCCCCCCCTCACACCCTATTTCAAGAGCTAGAATTAAGGGTAATCTACTGCATAGCGATGGTATTATAATAATAAATCATTTACCATTGAACTGTTCTTTGTATTAAACAAAGATTTTATGGCCAAATTGCCATTCATATTGAACAAAATGAGTGCAAAATGTAAGCGGGAATCGAGAGTTAGCGTGCGTTGTTCTTTCTGTGCCAAACATTTTTAGTATTTGGTTTTTCTAATATTTTGTGAGGCATTATTCTTTCATGTGAATAAAAAGCATAAGAAATAGGGTATGTAAAAAAAAACATGTGTTAAAAACTTGTTTACTCAAACTGCAAATCAATAAATACTACTTTTAGTGATAAATCTCATTAATGCAGAAAAATTACTCGATCTATGAATGTTTAAACTTGCTATGAGAATATGCACTATTTTATTGATTTTCTTCTTTGCGTCAACGCAATCTGATTGAACATGAAAAAAATTACCTATTGTACTGGGTATTTTTTCAAAAGAAATAGTTCTTTTTCAATTGTAACACAAGATACCTTGAACAAAGTGGCATCGATTTACTCTTGTAAATTTAGACCGTGGTATGAATAACTTGAGTAAAATTATGTGGAAACATTTTCATGACAATTAACACACTCAATAGAAAAATTAAAGTCCCCGTTCTGCTTTATTCAGTTAACGTCCTAATACTTGATTTCTAATTTTGACGAGTCATTCCAAGACACATACTGCGCAGTATTTTATAGTCCTAAAATATTACACTGAGGTGACTCAGGGATTTTAATCCATTAACCTATTTTCTCGAAGAAATATCGGTTCTTTTAATCTTTGACAAACTCAAGTATTTAATGTATAAAGTTATAATATACCTTATATGACATATTCTCGACAAATAAACTACAGTACGTATTTTGACTTCATGTATAACTACACATGTAAACAGAATTCCTGATTTTTTATTGTTTTTTTTCGGATAGATAGCGTCAAAAAGCAAGAAAAACGCGGTTATTACACATAGGAAAAAATGGAATTGATTACACATTTGCAATGTGATTGCAGACAAAGATCAGATCGGTCATTTCATCCAATTTGCTCTAATTAATAATTAGAAATGTTTAACAATGCGCAAATCGATGGTGTTTTATTTCTAAAACATTGAATTCCCTTTACGTGGTCAGAATAGCCACCACTATTATATAATATTCATTTCTAACATTTAATTTCAGCTACTATATTTTTGTGTGTTTGTTTATCTCCCTTCCGAGATTTTTTTCACTCATATCGAAACACAACCTTTTAGCTGTGTAGGTTTGCATAAGGCTACATGGGAAAAATTCCTTAAAATATTTTCAAGAACAGCAAAGCTATTACAAGTCACGTTTATTATAAAAGCATCCCCAAGTAGTGTAGTTTCAAGTTTGTTCAAATCATGAAGCCAAGGGTCACGGGTCAGGCTACAACAGTGGATCAAAGTTATCTCTGAATATACGTGTATACTATAGGAAAAAAATTAAAAATATCTTTTTAAAGAACGACAACACCATGATTTGTTAAATTAATTTAAAAATTTCACCATGTAGTCTTTTTTTATTCATGTTTGTTCAAATTTTAAGGTATGATATGACACAACAGAGAAGCAAATTATTGCACATACAACTGTAGTATAATCTTTTTAAAATCTTCTTTTAGAACAGCAAAGCTGTCATTTGTCATTCATGTATTAACTACGGGATTATTAGAAAAGTTCTATTTTAAACACGCTTTTGAAATGAAACCAGTGAAACTCTGGAGATAAAATGTGTTTGCCAATTAATATGCAAAAATTTAGTGTTTTCCGGTGATCATTAAAAAAAATTAATCTGTTTTATTTAAAGAGCTTCACGGAGCAAACCACTTTTTAGCATGTTTACATTACATAAACATTTTCTTAAGATTTCTTGAAATTGAAAATTGTACAGTGGTTGCGCATTATACATATATTACATGGCTTCGAAGGCAGCATACCTGAATATTTGCCCCAAGTTGATAGGAAAGCCCTGGAGTGTTATGTCTCCTGATGCCGAAGGCAGAGGGCGACATAACACTCCAGGGCTTTCCTGTCACCGAGGGGCAAATATTCTGGTACTGCTGCCCGAGAATAAAGCCATGTAATATATGTTATATAACATTTTTAAACATTGAACTTAAATCGGTCATCCGACATCGAACATATTTATTGAACACTGTACACATGTACGTTGAGTATAATTCCGAAATTTCCCGTCCTGTTTCATGGCAGAATGTTTTCGGTTTGCTGACAATTTTGGTGATAACTATGGTGGCATATTTATGCCATCCACTTAACTTTTTGTTAACATGGCATACCATGCCAAGTCAAGATAACTATCTCGTCAAGTCATGATAACTTTCTGGTTTGTCAACAGAATCGACTTTGTATCTTGTCCAGTCAAGATAAGCTATCACATTTTGTTGCGATAGCTATCTTGACATGACGAGATACTTACCTTGCATCATGAATAAAATAGCTATCGTAACAAATGTGATAGCTTATAGTGACTGAACAAGATATAAAATCGATGTTTGTCGACAAACAAGAAAGTTATCATGATTTAACGAGAAAGTTATCTTGATTTGACATGATATTATGCTATGTTAACCAAAAATTATGTGGATGGCAGAAATGTGCCACTGTATGGTGGCATATTTATGCCATCCACATATTTTTGGTCAACATATCATATCATGTCAAATCAAGATAACAGGTAAACTGTCTCTTTTTGTCGAGATAGCTATCGCAAAAATACGATAACTTATCGTGACTGTACAAGATAAAAGTCGGTGTTTGTCGACAAACAAGAAGGTAATATCATCACTTGACGAGATATTTTCTGGACTTGACATGATATGCTATGTTGACAATATTATGTGGATGGTATAAATATGCCACCATAGGATATACATACAATGTTTCAATTTTAAAAATATAATTATACATCAGGTATCACAAAATACAACACGGCTGTTACTCGAACATTCAAGAGATATACAGCTTTTGCAATAGAAGAAATAAAAAATGGTAGAATTACCCAGATAGCAAGACATAGTTGGGCCAACGTTGGCCCAATTTTTTTTCCAACGTTGGCCCACTGTTGGTAACCTTACGTTGGCCCACGGTAATTTTGCTCATCGGCCCAACGTTGGTCCAACATGTTGGCATATTGTTGGGCCAACGTAGGTATAATTGTATGACAACTAACAGCCAACCTTAATAACTAGTTGGTTAGGTTGGCCCAACGTTGGCCCTTTGTTGAAATGTGAGATGGCATATTGTTGGGCCAACGTATTAATTAGTGTATGCCAACTAGCAGCCAACCTTAACAATTGTTTGGTTAGGTTGGCCCAACGTTGGCCCTATGTTGAAATGTCAGATGGCATATTGTTGGGCCAACGTAGTAATTAGTGTATGCCAACTAGCAGCCAACCTTAACAACTGTTTGGTTAGGTTGGCCCAACGTTGGCCCTATGTTAAAATGTCAGATGGCATATTGTTGGGCCAACGTAGTTATTACATAGATACTTTTGCAATTGGTTAAGTGATGCTTTACATAAACCTATTTTATGACTGTTTAAAAAAATTAATACACAATTCAATCTGCATTCATAATGCAAACATGGACATGTTCAATGAAAACATTACTAATGATTCACTGTGAAAATATTTTATATACATCAATTCAATCATAATTTACAAATATAAATTTTAAAATAGACAATAGATTTAGTGGTAAGTTATGAAAAATAATCAAATCAAAGTTCTTAATCAAGGCTCACTTCCTTTATTACTGTCCTTTTGTTGTTTTCTCGCTCTTTTTCCGTCCCTTCGTGGCCTCCCGTTTTCTTCATCTTGATCTTTGTCATTCGTACTCGTATTTTATACACTTCTTTATGTATGGACTGTGATTTCATTGTTATTTACCGCCACAACATTTGTTTTCTTTGCAGTCTCTGCATGACTGAAAATACAATATAGTTTGATATTAGAAACAATACAATTACTGGCCCAACTTATGAATAAATCACTGGCGGATTTAGAGGGGGGCCCAGCCACCCCCTCTTGAGTCCAAGAAGTACACAATATTTGATAAATCAATGTTTTTTGGTGTGGCTGTATATAGGCCCCTACCATAATCTCAAACTGGTTGGGCCCCCTTTTCAAAATTCCTGGATCCGTCACTGTAAATATTACTTAAATTAAATCTTTTAATAAAGAGAATGATGTATTATACTCTTAGTGCACCTTAATTTCCTTGTTACAATGTGTCTGTAATAGACAGCTAAGAATTAAATAGAAACAACTTAAAAGATGTTACTCAACCTTAACTTACAGTGCTTGTGTGCAAAAACATGAAAAGAATGAATTCCGAATCAATTTTAACAATTAACCTGAATAAATAAGAATAAATATACTTACATCGCTTCTAAATGTAGTTATAGCAAGTGTATAATCCAGAAATTTAAATTTCACTTCTTCTTGCTTGCCCTGCATTTTCAGTCTATCAGGCCACCTGTGAGCATTAAAATCTGACAGCTCACTCCACAGAATCGCGCGGGTATCAAATTACACCAAACTCCAAGCGAACGCCTAACTTTTGTTTCAATTTAATTATAAAGCTGTGTCATTTTGATTTATGCATATGTAGGCTTCATTCACATCCTGTTCCTGAGAACCTATTCAGTCTTCTCTAAATTCTCATGCATACAGCACTCATGAAAAGAAATCATTATTTCAAGGGTTTTATTTCAAATAAATAAACATGCATGTGCACAATTCAAAAAATATAATAAAACACTCTTTGGTGCTGTGATCACTTAAGGTCAAAGTTAAAATATTGAAAATATCAGATCTAAACCAAAACTGTCATCCAATTAAAAGTATGGACATAGTATGTCCTCTTAATTATTTCAGAATGTGTATTTAAATTAAAACTTAATTAGAACCAGCGTTGTCCCAACGTAAAGCCAGCAGCTAAAAATGCCATTATGACACCATTACTTAGTTGGCAGTATAATAATTGTGCCAGCGTTAGCCCAATATAAATTTCCCATCTTTGAAACTCCTAAACAAAAGAACACCCGTGCTAACATCGGGCCAACGTCGGGCCAACATACTACTACCAACTTGATAAGACACTTTCTTTAAGGGTGTATTACAAACATCGGGCCAACGTTGGGCCAACATACTACTTCCAATTTGATAAGACCCTTTCTTTAAGGGTGTATTACAAACATTGGGCCAACGTTGGGCCAACATACTACTATCAACTTGATAAGACGCATTCTTTATGGGTGTATTACAAACATTGGGCCAACGTTGGTCCAACATACTACTACCAATTTGATAAGACCCTTTCTTTAAGGGAGTATTACAAACATTGGGTCAACGTTGGGCCAACATACTACTACCAACTTTCAAAGACACTTTCTTTAAGGGTGTATTACAAACATCGGGCCAACGTTGGGCTAACATACTACTACCAATTTCATAAGAAATTTTTTAAGGATGTATTACCAACATTTGGCCAACGTTGGGCCAACATACTACTATCAACTTGATAAGACGCATTCTTTATGGGTGTATTACAAACATCGGGCCAACGTTGGGCCAACATACTACTACCAACTTTCAAAGACACTTTCTTTAAGGGTTATTACAAACATTGGTTCAACATTGGGCCAACATACTAATACCAACTTTACAAAAATACTTTCTTTAAGGGTCTTACAAACAGAGGGCCAACGTTGGGCCAATATCAACATCCCTCCTTCTTTGGGAAGTAAAATGAATGGAAGTTGCTAACGTTGGACCAACGTTGGGCCAACATAAGAATTCTGTCATGGTCGAGAAGGTTGGCATGGTGACATTGGTCCAACGTTGGCCCAACGTTGTTGCCCCAACGCCAACCATACAACCTTTTGCCAATGTTGGCCCAACATAGTCTTGCTATCTGGGTAATATCCATGAAAAACTAAATGTTTAGTAAATATGCATTAGTGTTTCATTAATATAAACATTTAATGAGCATTTGAGGGTTTGCTTTAATAAAAAAAGCTATCCGTATCTTGTCAGAATTTTAAGCAAAGTGTCAAGGAAATGATGTACCCTCAGAATGAAAATTTACACAAAATGATCTCCATAGAGTAAGACCACCACTCGCTCTAATTACTGCAAGACAACCTTTACTGTTGGATACCATGTACCCCTGAATAGGAGCTCGATATTGACCCATCTTCTGCCACACCTACTGCATACATGTTTCGAAACCGTTGATATTGTGTGTGGGGGGAGGGGGGCTTCTACCTTCCTTATAAAAGTCCCAAATGTGTTCAATGGGATTCAGATCCGCAAATTTGACAGTGCATCATCACACAGAGGTCTTTTGGTCAATATCCTTGGGCGTTTAGCACGTAGGTGCATCGCTATAAGAATGATTCAGATTGCTTGAGCTGATACTAGACAGCCAGGAGCACCAATTTCTTATCATTTTCATACGATTGAAATTGTTTTCATGTGTCTAAGATTGTTTTAGGATAATTAAGCACTCTTTTAACCTGGTGTGACGCGAAATTTTGGCCTCAAACGAAGATCGAGGTTACTTTCGGTTTGGTTAAATTTTGCTCAAAGCTTTCAAATTGTGATAAATTGGCGATAAAAAATGACACACGGCCTATAGAAAAATGTGTTTAAATGGGTTTTGATACTGGTTGTTAATTTGTAAAAGTAATATCAAGGACAAATAAACACTAAAATAAAAGTTAGCAAAACGTGGTGCAAGATTGATGGTCCAGATATCAACATTCCAACGGCTCTCCCTTCTATCTCAATGGTCATTGTGCCAATGTTTTGTTTTGTTTAGTGCAACCAGTTTTTAAAATTGATAATGATCACAAATGATCACAAATTAAAAAGATGCTAATTACGCAAAAGACGTGCCGCAAAGTACATATTTATTGTTTTTAAGCTTCGTCACGGAAAATTGGTTTTCATCGGTGATAATTGATTTTCTTTCTACAATTGTTGAGAGGACCCATTTGTTGTAATAATTTGAAAATATCATACTACATATTCAGTAAAGTAATAGAGAATAATACATACCCCTTTCCATATCACATCCTGTATCAGCCCGAGACACTAATATCAGCCAGAGGGTCGAAGGCCCGAGGGCTGATATTGGTCGAGGGCTGATACAGAATGTGATGTGGAAAAAGGTTTGTACGAGGGTTGTCCCGTAAAATCGTGGACAAAGCGTTTTTCTCGAAAAGTAATGGGCGCATTAAGCTGAAATTTTCAGTAAATGTTTATTCATCATATTTAAGTGTATCATAATGTTTTTGATAATATATATACAAAAATAAAGATTTTATTCTGCTTGAAGGTGCACAGGGTACGGTCCTACGGCGCACGGTAAAAATAACAAGGTTGTATTAGAGAATATACAAGTATTAATTCGTAATAAAAGTTTTCATTACATAAGATTAGGATGAAAATTATCCTAATTCGATTCCTTAATAAATTCTATCGTCTTTTTGAAAATTTCAAGGCATTTGGTTAAATTTTGGCTGTTTCCCAAGCATTCGAAATGGAAAAGTTGTATACACAATACACGAAAAATGGCGACGTTTCATGACGTTACGGCGCACCGGAGAGCAGTTCAGTTAGATTAGGATGTTTTAATGACACTTTAAAATACTTTAAATGAATACGGAAGAACGAAAATATGAAAAATATCACCAGATTTTTAGTATACAAATAAAATGGACGTTTTCTTAGCGAAGTCTTCTTGATTGAGTCCCCAGATAGTGCAAAACATGCGGACAGACTGCCATTGTAATAGTAAAAGACGTTGTCACTGTCGACCGTCGATATGAGATTCTCATTTAGTTGACTGATGGTGTGAATACTGTCCGTAACTTGCTCATAAATATTCAGAAGATCGCATGAGTGTGCCACATTGGTTCCTTAACTGGTAATAAACACTCACGTATGTAAATCAATAAAATTTCTAAATTTAAGTGGGGCTTATCCAACTTTATTTTAGCAAACATGAAGCGTGACGCTGTTTTAGACACGTCGACGTTATCATCCGTGCGCCGAAGGGCGCTACAGTACATAACATAAAATATCACAATTTGTTTATTTATGCATATATCTATTTGAAATTTGCTATGTATATTTATAATATAAGTACTAAAAAGTAGTGGAACTTTCAGAACGCAGTGATGATTATTTTTCAAACAAGACAACTTGTCCACGATTTAACGGGACAACCCTCGTATTAATATATTTATAACATACTTATTAATAAAATACAGCATGCATTGAGTTGAGAAGAAAATAAGTAAATAATTATGCATGGACTTCTTACATACATGTACATGGTCTATTGTCTCATACGATTTGGGTTTGTTTCTACTTCTATTTCAATGCACTCGACTCGTAATTTAAAAATAATCCATTACATGTATTTGTAAATTAAGATTAATCTTATTTTCAGAAAGTTAAAATTAAGGGAATATGAACCCACCAAAAATTGCAGGACTGATATGGATTTGCAGGGCTGATAACCTATATCAGCCCCGCAAATCCATATCAGCCCTGCAGGGCTGATACGGCTATTGTGACGTCAGCCATATCGCATATGCAAAAAACCTGTATTTATTACTAAGTGTGTAATAAATGCTTTTATCAAAGTGAACACTTAGAAGTTTTGTTAACTGTAAATGACGACACGTCAAATAAGGCTTTAAATAAATATGTACGTTAATATAACTAGTTTCAGTATCAGAACAACTTCGATATGGGCAACTATTTGCTCAAATCAACGCCGTACCACTGACGCCAAAATGTTTCTCAAGCATGCAGATATAAAATATGTTCTTCGGAGTCAAAAAGTGCTTTGAGATCGATTGCAATAAAATTCAATGTTGTTACCTCTTCTTAAAAACCTGAGACAGTCCATTAATGAGTAAAAGTATAAGAAAGATCGATTCACAAAAAATGAAAAGGTACGGTTGTTGTTTTCTCTTGGTATTCATTAACACAAATTCTAAGTTTGAAAAGAACAGAATTTTCACATGCTTAAAAGAAATTATTATCTACTCACTGATTTTGTATTTTCTTATTTTCAGCTCCAAACCTGCTTTCTTTGAAAGAAATTTAACATATATTCAGTGTGTTGAAAATAATACCTTTTATGAAATGCTTCCTTAACACGTGACAATGTCCACATCAATTTTTTTCTCCAATCAAATGCTGAATTGCACAGCATAATCGATAAGTATTTGCAAGCTTCACTTGACTTAGAACTGTGGGTATAATGCGTAACATTTATTTATTTGCAAAAAAAAAATTCAAAGTTTTTTTTAAATGCTTAGATGGATAGTTTATATAATATATATATATATATATATATATATATATATATATATATATATATATATATATATATATATATATATATATATATATATATATATATATATATATATATATATATATATATATATAATAGGCACTGTTTCATTCTAAAGAAGAAGGTACGGCTTTGGATTTATTGTGTCCTAAAAATTTAACGTTCTTCAAAATATATGAAATTAGCTCTAACAGGAGTTGAGTAGATGGATTATGACAAATTATTAAAGAATATGGCATGAAGTAGGACCGTTCTGGAAATAAGACGTCGTTAATTTGGTACATTTCTAAGTTAAATGCAGAAAAGCCTCAGAATGACTCATTTCTGAGCCTATTTTCTTTTAGAGAATAGTGTCTGATATAACATACCTCAAAATCTTTGGGGGCGACGTTGGCACTGTTTTCTGAAAAAAAAAAATGCCATTGACAATGTATGTCTTCTGCAACTTTTTAAGAAAATAATGTCGAAATTAGCATTTAAGAGATCGTATTAGAAAAAGGATTTGTGTTTTCTTACTGCATGGGATTCCTATGAATCAGAATGCATGAATTTTAATTTCATATATCAATTTCATATTTTAGAAAAAGACAGGGCTTTTGTATTGAAAATGTACCTTGTTCTTAGACATTGGGTCTATATAAGCTTTACAAACCGATATGAAACCAAAGCATTTTCATGAAAAACACTTTATTCTATTAATGAGGAGGGGGAAAACAAGAGACCATTAGGACTTTCATGTTCGCCTGAGTATCATGAGTTAAATCATTTTTAGATATTAACATCATAAGTTTTGAAATGCTCTGGACGTGTGTGACAACGTATTTGACAATTTCACAAGGTTCAGAGTACTAACCTTAACCCGAACCTTGGGGCATATTAAAATGTTTCAGAAGAATTTTCTTTAAGGTAGAACCTATGTCGGAAAAGTCTTTGTCAGAAGATTTTCATACTTTTCATAATGATAAATTAGCACTCACTTATCTATTAAATGCAGTGCAGCCTGCGAAACGTAGGATGGTAATTGCATACTGCAAATACACATTTTCAGTCTTTTTAGGAGAACGATAGCTGTTCAATAAAAAAAATGCCCTAAACTCTATTGCGTACAACACAGATATCATATGATATCAAGTTTGACATTTTCTCATGCGTAAATCTTTAATGAACTAGCTGATATCAGTTTATGTGGCCACTTTTCATCTCATATTTACATTGTGAGAAGCTGGAAAACAAGGGCTACAGTATTCGAGACACTGCATTAAAATGAATGGTAGAGTATCTGTACACTAAAGTGAAGTCAAACGCTTCATTAAAGCTGCTGTAAAATGTTTTAATATAGCAGCAGATCTGTAGCTCTCCGAAAAAAAAATATATTGACAGACCGGACTGATAATATATTTTTGGAGCTACAGATCTGCAGCTATCTTCAACGATAATCATGAAAATTTTGCTTGCAGTATGTACAGATGTCAAAGATGTCATCTATACTTTCAATATACCGTCGCGGTAGGCGTGCTTTGAACCCCGGCCTAAGTCGATGCAAGTCGATAAAATACCGATGCATGTAGCAACTGTTCCTTCGGCAAGCACTCGGTACTTTTAAGTTAAAATTGCGGGTTCTTCGGATGAAACCCTAAAAACTGGGACCCCGTAGGCATTTAATAATAAAGATCCCTCACTGCTCAATGGCCCTGAGCAAACAAAGGTACATAGAGACATCTCTATATGAGTTAAAAATTTAAGTCTGTCGGGAGAGGGCAACCAAACGAGATGGCCTAGATTGGAGGTTTTCAGACAATCTAATTTTTAAGATCTATTGTTATGATTAAAAATTATTATAGCATTTCAATGTAGTGTAAATCGATTGATTTGAAATTCTCTGATATGAAACATTCTAACGGATCTTGTAGTGGAAACCATTTTTCATTTTTCGTGTTCTTTTTTTGTTTTGAATATCATAGGTTTCCTTAATTATTGATTTGGTGCATTCTCTTTTAAATCTACACCTACTTTGTACTTTTTCAAACACTTCGAATGTAACAAACAGTTATCGATCTTTAAAAAATGATGAATACAGCAAGTATTGGAGATTGCATTGTTAAAATTAAGTCTTTGTGGAAACTGAAACCGAAACTGTTTCTTATGACCGAAATCAAGGCCAAGGTTCTAATTTATACATGCACAAAGATCAATATAGAGTATTCGTCGGTGTCGAACGTGACGCATAACATTGGCTGATCTGTTTTTGAATTCAAATTCCAAAATTGTTTGGCTTTATGCCATTTTAAGATCAAGTATACATAATGGTCTGTACACTTTATCGCTAGAGCAAAATAAGATACCATCACCCCCTCCCCCCGGACAAAACTCATGCGATGATGATCTTATCATATACACGCACAGTCATGTATTATTAATGAGTTTAAAATACATCTTTATGCAGTTTTAAAATTGTTTAGTTTGTCTTTTCAATCGATTTAAAAACTTTCTTCATTTCTTCTATAATAACGTGTTTTTCATGAAATTAAAACCAGTACAGATCATTATGTCTTCTCCATTTTGCCGACTCTTTACTTAGAACAGGAGTTAGCCTGGGTACTGACCTACCCCCTTGTATTATTAAAAGAAACCATTGTCCATCACAAAGCATAAAATAATATGCTACTGGTTGACTTTCTAGACTTTTAAAAACCTAAACTTGTAAAGTACATAATCAATAAATGTAATATTGAAAGAAGATGGAAAAACAGACTGAATCAAGAAGGGATGTCCCATTTTCTAAGTCGGGGAGTTTGTGTACGTTTTGTCTACTAATGGTATACATGTAACCGGAAAACAAAATAGTAAGAATAATCAGCAAATCCACTACTTTAGTCTCACCTGCAAATATAGATTATATAGTAATATGATTCTTTCTTCTGCAAACTTAGCTGCAGAACTGTAGCTCTCCGAAAAAATTGACTGTCCGGTCTGCCAAATGAATAAATATTTTTGGAGAGCTACAGTTCTGCAGCTATTGCAAACTGTATTTGTTTAAATACAGTAACTAATTCATGAAGATTTATCGCTTAGTTTCGGACCATGGAAATATTGATTCTTATATTGCCTGGAGCGCTTGACGTAGGCAATGTTACAACACGAAATGTAATAAACCTGTATTATCACATTTCGAAATCAACGCAGAATGTGATAATGCAAAATGTAAGAACACACTTTTGAGGATTATTACATTGCTTTTCTACTTTGTAACCAGTTGTGCACCCCATCCCATAGGAACCACTGACCCTGGGGCCACATATTTCAAAATTTTGGAAACTTTATCAAGAATTTTATTTCATCATAAATTGTTGATTAATACCAAAGTGCAATTAAATTTCAAAGCATTTATTTATTTTTAGATTATGTACCCCCTCCCCCATCTCAAATACCTCTGACCCAGGGGCCCAGAACGCAGCATTGTTAAGGCTGAAAAAGGAGGCGGGGCCTAATTTATACGGGAAAAGTTTACTGTGACGTCACACAAATATACGTTTTAGTATTTCTCAGATTACCAGAAAATGAAATAATTTGCAACTTTAAACTGTATTAGCATAATTAACAACAATAAAACTTATCAATGCATTGAAAAAAAAGTTGCTAGTTAAATCCCATACATTTGGTTATAAACAAATCACTGATCTCGATGAACTTGTCAATCATGACGTCATTTTGGTAAAAATGACGTATTTCATGTGCTGTGAGAGGCAGATTGAGGAATTTTTTAACAATGAATAATGCGTTTCATAATAAAACAGAATATCATTTTAAGGCTTAAAATAGGCTATTAATACCAATGTATATCCCTTGTTTAGTGCGATTATTCATTATCTATCGAGAGAATGTATTTAAAAAATTTCGTGCATGTTTTTATGTTCAGGTTAGGACTATTTTACATCGAGCTGCCTCTTAAAATCGTTCTTTCGCAAGGGCATACACTAAATAAATCTTAACCATTTTTTGAATATAATTAAAAGATGTGTTCCTTAACTTGAAAAGCGCTGCTGCTTTCTTTAAATCGAGAGCGTGGATTTTTAAGGACACAAAATATTTGGTAAACGTCAAACATATTTCGACATAGGCCAATACGCAGGTTTCGAGATTATCTCCCTTGGTGCGCTCTTTCGTTGAGGAGGGGAGTTTCGTTGCCGCGTAAACAAACAGGTGGGACAGATATTTGATACTGTGTATGTTGGATACATTGCATCATCGATATACCGGTTTATCATAACTACACGATTGTCAGGATGCACTCTACAACTTGAGAATAACCGAATTAAAGTAAAGGCATCATTTTTAAAACAAAAAAAATAAACAAAAAAGAAAATATCAGCGGATATGAGACATTTCAGACGAGGGAAGAGATATGGACCTGTAATAAATACGGTACACATGCATCTGATCATTGCACGTCGGGAATCTAAATGACTATTGAATCTTTTCCCTATTATAACTTAAAAACACTAACTTTTTAGAAGATGTTAGTACAATCAAGAAATTCGGTTACTTTTTATAAAGACTACGACGTTTCTTTCGTTTTCAAGTACCCGAAAATTGATAGTTGATTTGTAAATATGCATAGTTGAGCTTGATAAAATCATCAAATGCATCACTGCTTAACATTATTATCTTTCTATAACATTTAATAAATTTTAAAAGCCACCATAAATTTCGTTCTTTTATTTATGCACGTTTGTATACAGAGACAACCTGTCCCACCTCCATGCTGAAATGGGTACTTTTTGCGCCTCTATCGTAGGAGAGTTACAATCTCGAAACTGGCGTATTGTAGTCAATTACAATCACTTTTTTCAATTATTTTATCCCTTATTAAAATCATGCCATATTACATGTATTTGAAACCCCATAAACAAATACAGACTATAAACAGTATGATAATATAAAAAATTAAATGTCAAGCAGGAAAAAATACCTCTTTAAAATGTTGTGTAGAGACTTCAGATAAAACATTTACAAATGCATGCCATAAAAACAGGTAAAAGAGAACAAAATTCAATTTAAGTTAATAAAAACAAATTAAAATGTTTTCTGGTGCGCAAAACTTTAAACATGCATTCTCTGCATGTCTTGTCTTTATAATTAATACAGTAATTTTAGTATGTAATTGGACTATATCAATACAAAATTAATATACTCGAGAATGAAATTTGTTCACTCAGACTCATGTACATTGTATTTACTTTAGAATTATATATTTGTTTAAAAGTAGTGATTTATAATAGTGATTGATTGTTTTAAACTATATCCAGTTCAATGTCAAAATCAACTATTAATTATTATTTATATATCTTTTTTTAGAATGTGAGACATTTTTGGATTGCTTCTCTCCCCCTTGTCACTGGAGCACTTGTGACCCCAAGACAAAGAAATGTAACTGTATTATATGACTTACTGTAAATCCACACAAAACTTCATAATCAAGAAAATTCAAGAAATAAAATTGGAGAGAAACATATCTTATATTTATATAGCGTTTGTTGTTAGTATGCATGCATAACTGTGAGTTTATAGGTTGTATTTGGAAATGTATTAAAAGATATTAAGTTAACACACATTTCTTTTATATATTATTCTTATTATTCTTTTTTTTGTTTTCTTCCTAGACGCCAACTTTGAGGCCTCATATCTCACTCATTTCTCAATGGATTTTGCTCAAATTTTCAGACATTATAGACGGTAATAAACTCTATCAGAATTCTGTCTAAAATTTCAAAAATTTACTTCCGGTTATGGGTTATTTCCCTTTAAACGAAAAATTACAGGCTTTCATTTCCAGACAAAGGCTCAGAGACCACTAAAGCTGGAGCAGAAATTTTACTGGTTTTAGATAACAGAAGGATTGAAGTTGTGCACATCGGTTTTTGTTTTTCGATTATTGTATTCAAAATGGCGCTACATAGGGGTCAAAAAATAGAACGCCTAAAAGAGGGAAAATTTACACATGTTTTCCTTTTTATCTTGAAAACTAAAAATATTTTGTTAAGACATGTTGAACAAAAGTTGTGCATAATTGCAAGGGCTTTCATATAATACTAATCAAAAGGGGCTAGCCCCTATAATTAAGGATCTAGGGACCTTGAAAGTTTTTGCTTTATAACTCAAAAACGGTAAATATTTCGATCTGGATTTCACGGACAAAATTGTTCATTGACACCTTTTTTATCTGATGAAAATGTTTTGTGTT
>PRKT01001578.1:0-10590 GCA_003671525.1 Saccostrea glomerata | reverse complement strand
TTTTTTATATATAGCATTTACTTTTCATTTGTTCCGTGATTAAATATCGGTAGCAGGTTATACATGTAAGAAGTAATAAACCTGCATCGTATTTTCAGAACTGAAAATTTAAGAACTTTTATAACAATCTGTAACTTCTGAATATTACAAAATCATTAATACATGTAATTACTTCATTTTTACGACTTAATTTTAATTGTTAAAATCATAACCGACAGCATAGTCAAACCATTTGTATCGTTTACCGTATATACATCATGCATGTACATGTAATATTGAGTATTTTCTTTAAAATAATGAACTTGTATCTTACGCACATTAATTTTTCTTGGTTAAAAAATACATGAATAAGAGAGCGAGAGACTCGCCTTGCTCATATACATACATGTATTTATCAGATGGTTCTTGTATCAAATATATTGTCAAAATTATTCTATTAAACGTTATCTCCGTTTCCTATTCTAATTAAATTTATTTAAAGATGAAAAATGTAAATAAATTGAACGGCGTGTATAAATTGATGTGGTTTCGGTTAGGCAACGTGTTTTTGAACATGATGAGCGACCTTTGGGGGAGGGGGGTATAAAATGAAGATAATGTAGAAAAACGATTAGCAAAAATAGGAGGGGTTTTTTAAAAAAATTATTTTTCTCGAACTTCTGGGCAAGAATGAGAAACCATACTTATGAAAGCTTCCTGAAATAAATATAATAAAGATTACTGATTTTCAAATCATGACTGGAATACGTATTCAAAATCAAACATAGGAAGTTGTACCCCCCCCCCCCAAACAAAGTGATTGTGTATTTTGGGGGGTGGGGTGGGGGTGGATGGGTTAGGAATAACATTTTCTGTTTCACTGTCCAGCTTTCCTTCTGCCTCTCAAGGTTTTCCTAGAAGCCAGGCTTTAAATTTATGGAGAATCTTGGAGCTCATACAACTCGATACAAAGATTTCCAATGATTCTAAAGTGTGTCATGGGATTGGTTCAAGGGAATATTATGGCAAATTCAAGGTCACTATAGAAAGAGTTAATGTTTTGTACGAGCCATTTATATATGTAATCGAGAATATCTGGAAGCTCATACTTGATACAGAGATTTTTTGTGACAAAAAGGTTTTGTATCATTTGACTCAGAAAATAGTATAAATTCAATCTAGCCTTTTCTTTTTTAAGTTCAGACTTCATACAGATTGCTTATGGTCCTCCGGTTTCAGATAACTAAAAATAATGCCATTTTTTCAAATTCAGGGTCACTGACAGAAAAAGTTGTAAAATTCCTGTAAGGCTTATGAATTTCTAATTACTAAAAGTTGTTTGAGATTGAGGTTTTGTCTTGACACAGATCCAAGGTTATTCCGTAGAGATCAGGGTCACTGACAGAAAAAATATTTTCTTTTCCACGCTACGAATTAATAAATAAAAATCATTGGAGGCCGTACTTGAAACATAGATTATTTATAAATAGAAGTTGTGTCATGACCTTGATGAAGGCAAATCAAGGTCACTGACAGAGAGAAAAAATGTTCAAGCATAACTTTGTAATTAAGATTTACAAGAGGCTAATCCCGAGAATAGAAGTTGTTCTTATAAAAAAGTAAAGTGACCTTGACCAAAGGTCGGCACTTTCTGTCCACAGCTCCAACGGAAGACCTACTCGTTGCTTTGCAACGAGCTCGGCTCTAGTTGTAATATCAATTAACAGTTAAGATAAGCATGCAGTGCCATCTCGTGTTCTTCGTCGCCCGCGTGGCGCAGTGGTTAGAGCGTCTCCTCTAGAGTCGCGAAGTAAGGAGTCATCCCGGATCTTTGCCATACCGGTTTCCATATAAGTATTAGGTATATAACGTTAGTTATCAAACTGTTCCTCTATTAATTACTTTAATTAGAACTTCTCATTTCATTTCAGCTGGTTGTACTTTGAATCTTAAATTTAGACGTTTATAATGGATTTAAACCAAAATAGCAAAAGCGTAACATTAATATCAGTGGCGTAATAGCGTAATTTTGTGGTAATAAGCGGAAGAATTACGCCAAAAGCGGAAGGGTAGGCAGGTCTGGGTTAAGGAGCATGGGGATGTCATGATGTATACCTAATACATTCGAGGTTATTATTCTGTTAGACAGGAAGACCCGAGGAGTTGTGATTTGCTGATCATGATCTAAAACACATTGACAAACCGAAACCACGTGGTTTTATACACGTTATTCAATCAATTCATTCATAATTATTTTCCTTGAAGGAGGAATGCATGAATAAAGGATTAAAGAAAATTCCCGATGTACAATAGCATCCATGCATGGACTTCATTTTAGTACTACATAATGATATTGTGCTTGAAGTTGAATAAAATCATCAAATAAATTAAATTTAAATAGGAAAGGGAGATTATGTTTAATAGAATAAAAATTAGACAATACTTGACACAGGGACTCGCTGGTAAAAACTTGAATGTACTTGAATAAAATGCCTCTCACTCGTTTTCTCTCGTACGCGTATTTTTTTAAACCAAGAAAAGTAATTTGCGCTAGATATAAGTTCATCATTTTAAAGAAAATACTGAGTTATATATACTATTATTATACTGAGTAAACGATACAAATGGTTTGACTTTGGTGCCGGTTATGATTTTAACAGTTTAATTTAGGTTGTAAAAGCGTTTAATTACATGATAAGTCTGTAATATTCAGATAACATTGTTACCCCGGTATATAAGTTCTTAAAAGTTTCGATTCTGGACATATGCGGGTTTACTACTACCTTGAATGCACATTGTATAACCTGCTACTGATATTTAATCACGGAACAAAATTACAATGTTAGCACACTATACTAATCATTTATACGGGTTTTGAATAAATTATAAAACAAATTAAGTTCACTGCTTTAAAATCATTACTTCTTGAACTTTACTAAAAAACCTGTAATATAAATTAATAGACAGTGTGCAGCACAGAAGTCACTTATGAAGTTTACACGTGCCGGTGTTAGTTATCGATGTTTAGTCCATTTCACTGAGTATAATTCTATCCTTACGATTCGGAAGATTCTCTTTAAAAGTTTAAAATTGGTATAGCAATGGTTAATATCTGTGATAAAAAATGTGTTTCGGAAAACTTGTGTTGAAAACGGATTTATTTGTGTGTGAAAAGAGCAAAGCTTGTGCATTTTAATAAATATTGGTTGAAGTAAAGTAACTGCAGATCGCCAGTCCTTGCGCTATGAATCGTCAAATTACACATGGATCTAACGAATATTTATGAATTGAAGACTGATTAATGTACATGTAAAATAAATGCTCCAGCGTTCTGTACTCAAGTCAAACCTAAAAAATTTTAAGATATTTTTGAAAGATTTAATTTACTTAGAGAAAATAATATTTTCTTACTGTTGTAGAATGGTTTATATATACCAATTATTTGCCTATGACTGCGGGGTCAATGGTTCACCGCGGTGTGGTGTCGCTTTAGTATTTCTCGGCAGCGTTTAATCGAAAGATAAATTACGTAATGGTAAACACACTTAAAAAGAATTCTGGTTCCAGGTGAATATGAGAATCGCACAGTAAATAATTGTGTATTATTTGACTCTTAAAAGTTTTTTTTTATGAAATCCGGGCGTATATTGTTTCCGTTCATATTGTTTATGTCCATATTTAAAGGAATAAAAGATGCTCGTACTTTTTTCTATAACTCTTTCTCTTGGAAAGTTCTTTATTAATAAAAGGAAAAAGATACCACCGAATACTCTGAAAGGAAAACAAAGAACACGTTTAAAACCTAATTTAAAAAAGAGATATGATACAGTGTGGTAAAATATTTATTACTTATGGCAATTTTATTTCAATTATACGCATAAAGAGTTCTTCAATATCAAAATGAGAACGGAGCCTTGTTTACGGTGAATACGGTTCTGGCTTTCTTTCCTACCATACGTAAGACACGAACAAAATAATATTTTCATGGGACAGAGATAGTATAAGAAGGAACAATTTTATCAAGAATTAATTTAACCATTCTGTGGTGGTTTTTTTTTTTGTGTATGACTGTGGGTCGCTGGATCACACGCCGATTGATTCCCGGTGACCGACTTTGCCCCGCCGCTATCGAGGGAGGCGCGTTATATAATTGTAAACAAACAAGGTGAATGTTGAAGCCGTGCACTTAATGGCTGTGCATAATATATGTGCTTTTTAGTTATGTTTTATTTTCTCACTATATTGTTTGCTTTTATGTAATAAGAAGAAAAGATGATATTTTCTTCCCTTTTTAGTAGACTTGGTTTATCCGATTTTTAAAAAATGAAATAAAAGGGAAAGTTGTCAGTGAATAAACATGATAATTTGTAAGAAAAAAAGCACAAACACTTCGAGAACTTTATTCTGAAGAATATTAGCATCCAATGTAGCCATGTTTATTATTTATAGTAACTTGCTTTGGTTATTAGCATGAGAAGCTCTCGTTTACGTGCTGAGTGAAAAGAATTACCTGTGCAAATAAGTCATGCACCAGCTCATTTAAAACAAGACTCGAACACAATTACAATTTCATGAGATCAGTAAGATGTTAAAGCACAACTTTATAATCGATAGTCATTTCGAAATATTTACCGTTTTTGAGCTATAAAGCAAAAACTTTCAAGGTCCCTTGATCCCTATTTATAGGGGCCAGCCCCTTTTGTATATTATTATATGAAAGCCCTTGCAATTATGCACAACTTTTGTTCAGTATGTCTTAACAAAATATTTTTAGTTTTCAAGATAAAAAGGAAAATATGTGTAAACTTTCGCTCTTTTAGGCGTTCTAATTTTTGACACCTATATAGCGCCATTGTGAATACAGAAATCGAAAAACAAAAACCGATGTGCACAACTTCAATCCTTCTGTTACCTAAAATCAGTAAAAATTATGCTTCAGCTTTTGTGGTCTCTGAGCCTTTATCCGGAAACGAAAGCCTATAAATTTTCGTTTAAAGGGAAATAACTCAAAACCGGAAGTGACTTTTTGAAATTTTAGTCAGCATTCTGGTAGAGTTTATAAACGTCTATAACCTCTGAAAATTTGACCGAAATCTGTTGAGAAATAAGTGAGATATGAGGCCTCAAAGTTGCGGTCTAGGAAGTAGAAGAAAAAAAAGAACTAGAGCAAAGCTCGTTGCAAAGCAACGAGTATGTCTTCCATCCTGTTTGACCGGAAGTAGCTTTCATTTTTAACAAAAATGAGAAATAACGCCCAAAAATGCTTTGAATCCTCTAAAGCTATGCTAATTAATGCAAAAATAAGCCATTTTTTTGCTACTTCCTGTTTGACCGGAAGTGACGACGACGCACGAAAAATTGATTTTTAAACTCCCAGAAACATATGTTGCCCAAAAACTTGTCAAAAACGGCAAAAATACGCGTTTTTTTACTACTTCCGATTTGGCAGGAAGTGACTACGCTGGACATATTTTGACGACTTCATTAGATTAAGCTTGATATTTTCAACAACTTTGCTTCTTTGATGTATAACAAATTCTCAATACTTTTTGAGATATCTGGAAAAAACTTTTGGCCCCTCTAGATCCCTAAATTTAGGGGTCAGCCCTTTTTCCGACATATCATTTGAAAGATCTTCTAATTCTGCACAAATGATGTTCTATATATTTTAACAAAATATTTTTAGTTTAGAAGATAAGAAGCAAAATATGAGTTATTTTTGGTTCTTTTAAGCGTTCTAATTTCTGACCCCTATATAGCGCCATTTTGAATAGAGAAATCGAAAATTAAAAACCGATGTGCACAACTTAAATTCTTCTATTATCTAAAATCAGTAGAATTTCTGCTCCAGCTTTAGCCGTCTCTGAGCCTTTGTCTGGAAACGAAAGCCTGTAAATTTTCGTTTAAAGGAAAATAACTCAAAACCGGAAGTGACTTTTTGAAATTTTAGTCAGCATTCTGATAGAGTTTATAAACGTCTATAACCTGTGAAAATTTTAGCGAAATCCGTTGAGAAATAAGTGAGATACGAGGCCTCAAAGTTGCGGTGTAGGAAGCAGAAGAAAAAAAGAATAACTAGATACGATCTCGTTGCGAGCAACGAGAGGTCTTCCGTCCGAATCCGGAAAAAACGTAAAATCGAGCTGAAAAAGTAACCAGAAGTCTCTGTCGAGACTGAAGCTCTACTGGTTTGTACTTATAGTAAAAGAAGAGAAAAGTACTTAGGCAGTTGGGAATTGAAACTTTTCAACAGCAATTAATAGACAAGAGGCCCATGGGCCACATCGCTCACCTGAGCACTAAGGGTGAGAAAAAGTAGAAAATGGCTTTTTATTGTAAAGCTTAAATCCAAAAGTAGTCCAATGACCAATCATGGATTTTCTATTTCTTTGAAAATGATTTTTAAAGAATTTTCCTATTTATACATGTATCTTTAAAAACTTTGGTCGGCCATTTTGGCCCCGCCCTACCCCTGGGGGTTATGATTTGACCAAATTTGAATGTACACTACTTGAGCATGCTTCCATATAAATATGATGAATTATGACTTTGTCATTCTTGAGAAGAAGATGTTTAAAGAATATCCCTATATATTTCTTTGTAAAAGTTTGGTCGGCCATTTTGGCCCCGCCCTTTCCCCGGGGGTCATGATTTGAACAAACTTGAATCTTCACTACCTGAGCATGCTTCCATATAAATATGATGAATTATGGCTTTGTCATTCTTGGGAAGAAGATTTTTAAAGAATTTCCCTATATATTTCTATGTAAAAGTTTGGTCGGCCATTTTGGCCCCGCCCTACCCCCGGGGGGTCATGATTTGAAAAAACTTGAATATTCACTACCTGAGGATGTTTCCCATAAGTTTCATCTTTCCTGGCACAGTGGTTCTTGAGAAGAAGATTTTTAAAATATGCCTCTAAATTTTCATTAATTCCCAATTATCTCCCCTTGAATAAGGGCGTGGCCCTTCATTTGAACAAATTTGAATCCCCTTCACCCAAGGATACTTTGTGGCAAGTTTGGTTGAAATTGGCCCAGCGGTTCTTGAGAAGAAGTCGAAAATGTGAAAAGTTTACAGACAGACAGACAGACGGACAGATGGACGCCGGACAAAATGTGATCAGAAAATCTCACTTGAGCCTTCGGCTCAGGTGAGCTTAAAAATGATCCTTGATTAAGTCTCTTTATGTTTTAGTGTAGTCTGCTTGAATGCCACATTACATTATAATCAGACTAAAACTGTATTTGGAGTAGCATTTTGAGAGTATTAAACAGAAATTTTTATTTTTAGTGACCACGGCAACACCGTTCATCGCAATCAAAAACCGATACACAGAATTATGTATCTTAGTGTAGTCTACTTGTGTGCCAAGTTATATTGAAATCAGAACAAAACTGTAGGAGGAGTAGCATTTTGAAAAATTGTTTACAGACGGACATACAGACGGACGGACGGACGACGGACGCATTACTATCGCATAAGCTCTTCTGGTCTCTGACCAGTAGAGCTAAAAGTAAGTTTTTACTTAATTTAACATTTTTTGATAAGGATACAACTATATTTTTACATTTTTTAGGATTATGAAATTTAAAATTTAAAAGACACCGTTTTTTTTTTTTTTATTTACTTAAAATGACCAACAGACAGCGGCAAAGCAATATATGCCCTCCCTTCTTTGAAGGGGGGCATAAAAAGGCTGGTAAATACATGTAAATGTTTTGACAAGCAATAAATTACAATTAAGAGAATTAGAGAGGAGAGATCTTTCCTTCTGTTATCGAATTCTCAGGAGATAAAGATAACACATGATCAGAGATGCCCAACTTCCCACACTAAGCTCATTAATTATCTTTAACTGGATACATGTCCACTCATATATCCTTAAGGACAAATGCTTAGATTATAATTGGATTTTTTCTAAGTCCAAAGGGCATAACTCTGTAAACCAGAAGTCTCTGTCAAGACTGAAGCTCTACTGGTTTGTACTTAAAGCAAAGGAAGAGAAAAGTTCTTAAGCAGTTGGGAATTGAAACTTTAACAGAACAATAAAAAAAAAAGAATAATGATCCTTGATTAAGTTTCTTTATGTTCTTAGTATAGTCTACTTGCAGGCCACATTATATTATATTCAGACTTAAACTGTATTTGGAGTAGCATTTTGAGAGTATTTAACAGAATTTTCTATTTTTAGTAATCAAAGCAATAATGTTCATCGAGGTCAAAAACTGATACATGTATATAGAATTTTGTATCTTAGTGTAGTCTACTTGTGTGCCAAGTTATATTGAAATCAGACCAAAACTGTAAGAGGAGTAGCATTTTGAAAGAATTTCACAGAAATTTCTGTTTTTAGTAACCACGGCTACACCGTTCATCGAGGTCAAAAACTGATACAAAGAATTATGTATCTTAGTGTAGTCTACTTGTGTGCCAAGTTATATTGAAATCAGACCAAAACTGTAAGAGGAGTAGCATTTTGAAAGAATTTCACAGAAAATTCTATTTTTAGTAACCACAGCAACACCGTTCATCGAAATCAAAAACTGATACACAGAATTATGTATCTTAGTGTAGTCTACTTGTGTGCCAAGTTATATTGAAATCAGACTAAAACAGTAAGAGGAGAAGCATTTTGAAAGAATTTCACAGAAAATTATATTTTTAGTAACCAGGGCAACACTTTTCATTGAAATCAAAAACTGATACACAGAATTATGTATCTTAGTGTAGTCTACTTGTGTGCCAAGTTATGTTGAAATCAGACCAAAACTGTAGGAGGAGTAGCATTTTGAAAGAATTTCATAGAAATTTCTATTTTTAGTAACAATAGCAACACCGTTCATCAAAATCAAAAACCGATACACAGAATTATGTATCTTAGTGTATTCTACTTGTGGGCTCAGTTATATTGAATTCAGACAAAAACTGTAGGAGAAGTAGCATTTTAAAAGAATTTCACAGGAATTTCTATTTTTAGTAACCAAATAACACCGTTCATCGAAATCAAAACCTGATATACAGAATTATGTATCTTAATGTAGTCTACGTGTGTGCCAAGTTATATTGAAATCAGACAAAAACTGTAGGAGGAGTAGCATTTTGAAAGAATTTCACATAAAATTCTATTTTTAGTAACCACGGTAACACCGTTCATCGAAATCAAAAACCGATGAACAGAATTAGATATCTTAGTGTAGTCTACTTGTGTGCCCAGTTATATTGAAATCAGACCAAAACTGTAGGAGGAGTAGCATTTTGAAAGAATTTCACAGAAATTTCTATTTTTAGTAACCACGGCTACACTGTTCATCGAAATCAAAAACCGATACACAGAATTATGTATCTTTGTGTAGTCTACTTGTGTGCCAAGTTATATTGAAATCAGACCAAAACTGTAGGAGGAGTAGCATTTTGAAAAATTGTTTACAGACATACAGACAGCTAGACAGACAGACGGACGGACGACGGACGCATTACTATTGCATAAGCTCTTCTGGTCTCTGACCAGTAGAGCTAAAAAAATTATTGCGCACAAGGGGGATAGAATCCATGTCGCTGGCATGAAAATCCAACGTGCTAAATGTTACGCTAATGGGAGCTCTGCTCTTAATCTTCTTGTATATACTTCTGTATAACAGTGCTTTTGTCTTAGAATTATGAAAGGCTAGTTACTATTCATAATTTCGCGCCAAACGCCACGAGGTAATATTCGCGCCTTTTCTTTGGAAATGTTCTATTTAATAGGTGTGATAGCTTCAATGAAATTAAAAAAAAAACGTTCATATATCCTAAAATTCGACGATTAGAAAGTATATTTAACACATTTTACAAATTCCATATAGTATGTAAGCAAGTAACACTAAAGCAGTGAAAAGGCTATGAATTTTAACTTCTTTAATTTCCTTTTCATTGCCAAAGTGAACTATCCCGATAAGTTACACATTCATGAAGAGGTTGAAATGTTTCGCCGAAAAACATGACTCGCCTTACGACGGTCAAGGAACTGGATACCATTTGTGCTAAATAGCTTGAATAAGATCTTTGAAACAATAATGTTGATATAAACTCCATTAAGCGATCTTTAAAAAAAATGGTTATCTTTTTTTGTCTTTTCTATTAGTTAATATGGCACAAGTGTGCATGGGAAGAACAGTGGTTAAGTTTTATACTTACTGTATTCATTAATATTCTTTCTTGAGAAACTATTACTTATAACAATGATTTAAGATCTGTTTTTTTTTTCGTGGAGCAAATCAGAAGATATTAGGTATCGAATTTCATTTGCATATTTAGTCTTTTCTTTTTCTACTTTTAGAACCAGCAAAAACTAATTATAGAAGAAGTTTAAGAAGAACTTATTTTGACAAAAAATTGCAATGTAACTATGACTTGACAAACCAAGTATTCCTTTACATTTCATTTCTCCCTATGTTACTTTCATTCAAGCAAACGCTCGACTGACTCCGTAAACCGCTATTGCGAAATGTCGGAGTTGACAGAGAGAGCCGCCATTTTGGACCCGCTTCAGATTTTTAAATGTTAATATCTAGAGTTTGGATATATCAATATTCAAACAAATTATAAAGTAAGCATTATAAGAAGGGTCTC
>PRKT01001577.1:36643-64344 GCA_003671525.1 Saccostrea glomerata | reverse complement strand
AAATAATTTTGGATTAAATACTTTAATATTCAGTGTATTAAAATATAGATTGTGCAGACAAGATGATAAGGTCATGACGCAAATGCATTCACATGTGCACGCGTGAAATGCTAAAGTTTAAATGATTTTTGTACACTTCTTTGTAAATGTTGTTAAAATCTCAGATGCATAGAGTTTGTCTTATTTAATGAAGCTTACAGGGAATATGGCACCAAAAGGGAGTTGGGGAGTGTTTGGGGAACATCTGTAACGGTCCCCGTTACAATTAGCACTAGTTACTAGTTACTTGTCGCGCCACCTTACGTCAAAAATGTGATAATCCTACTACCGCTTTTTCAATTCAGTAGAAATTGTATACTTTCAAATATTGTGTGAATGAACCTGATTTTTTGGAAAACTTAAAGAGAGGATAAGAATTTTCCCAGACATTCGTCATCCTTCTAAAAAGACTATAACTTTTCCGCTAATCAAACTAGCTGTCTGCAAACTTTTCTAATGCATGTAACCCTTGTACTGGATCTTTAATTCCTCCCGATCATGTTATTTCCAAGGATAACCCATAAAGGTCTCAAAGTCGTTGAATAACCTTGTTCTTTCTATGCATCTAAGATAGTGATAGTTTTTAAAGAGCAAGTTTTATGTTAAATTTGATTTTTTCGATTACTTAATGATTTTAAGAAAATATTTCATAGATCTTTTTTTTTTTTTTTACATTTTCACGAGGGTTAGGAAGGCGGCACCTGAGTCAAATTCAAATAACGTCATACAAGTGAAGGTTAAACATGAACCTTATGACTTTAAAGAAAATCTTGTCAAGTTGTCACACCGTTAGCAAAATATACGACATTTGTAGTGGTAAATTTTTTTTATTTGCATTATGTTTAATTTAGCGAAAGGATTTGTATTGATCTTCAATAGTAAGTACAGCAAAATATTTCCCTGTGTCATTTGTTAAATTAATTTTATTATTGTTTGTAACTTAAATTGCACTGCATAGGAAATGAAATGACTGTACAGTTATTCACAATATGCACGTTATCAACATGTCAACATTTGTTGTTTCAGTTGAAGCAAATATTGTACATGTATCGGACAGGTGCCTTCGGCCTTGTTGTCGTGTGGGATGTGTTTGTCAATATCTTTATTATAATATAGGAACCTGTGTTTGCGGTAAATTATTGCAAGCCTTCACATTTATGATACATTTTTGATATGTTCGTATTTAAAGATATTATGTTGACTCTGATATAAAATTCAAGAAAAAAAATATCTTGAAATGTTACATTTTGGTGTTGCTTAGCCACTAGATACGCATGTAATCTATCTGTTAAACAAGTATCAGTTTATGTTGGCAACAAAGATAATTCTCATGAAAAACTTTACATTTTTACCGCTTCTATTTTGTATTGTTTTATGGACTTTTTATCTTGAATACTGCTCGTTATCTCCATATGTCTCATTTTTAGTGTATTCCATGTAGACCAATACCAAATGATAAAAAATGGCGTAAAGTTTACAGTTAGCACAATTGTTAATGGAGAATAAAATTGGATGTGTACTTCTTTTAAATTAAACAAAATGTTGAATACAATTTGTACTACAGCCGATGGGGCCAACACTGAGGGTTATGTTCTATCTTGTTGGAGTGAATGGAATTCCTGCAGTACTACCTATGGTGGTACACAGTTGAGACAAAGAGAATGTAGAAGATGCTGTTACGCAAATAACAATAATTTGACAGAATCACGCCCCTGTAATTTACAATCTTGTCCAGGTATATTTTTCAAATATTATGGAATTATAATAAGGACGTACGAGATATATGCAATTATTTAAATAAATTTTGTATATGGCAGACAGGAAAAACTAGTTTTTCAAACCTAAAATTTTATGTGTAATAGTTTTGAGTTCTTGTAAGACTCACATTTAGAATAAATGCATCTATTTATTTAGGAAAATATATAACATTTGTAACAATTAAACAAAGAAAAAGGGAAATTTTCTCTCTTTTTTGTTCAGACTTTCTGCATGATCTTTTAATATCAAACTTCTGAAAGCAGTCTCAAATTAAAAATTAAATATTTGTAATTCAAGAAAAACTACATAATATACATACTATCACTGTAAAAAAAATCTCATTGTCGTGAAACTAATTGTAAAGGGCAGAAAAGCAAAATAAATAAGTTTTAGTTATTTATGTTATGATATGTGTTTGATATCTGCTCACATATTGTACATATAATAAAGAAATTGATGAACTAACGGGGACCTTGAACTCTTTCCATGTGCGTTGCATTCAAGCACTTCACTCTTGCTGGTCCTACAATTCATTCAGCGAAAGTGATCTATCTATCTGTTTACTGCAATGATATATTAAGATATTATATTGCAGAACGGCATTTAAAAACCGGAAATATTTAAAATAGATGTGGGGTACTTAAAACAACGACAAAAGCAATAGGTGAAACTATGTTGGTTCTATCAATGTAGATAATCCATGGGCATGGACTTCTTAAACAATTCACTTTTATAAATTTTTAATGTTACAGTGAATGGATCGTGGAGTACTTAGGGAGAGTATAGTTCCTGTGATAAGTCATGTGGAGGTGGTTGGAAAGTCAGGTCAAGGAATTGTACCAATCCGGCCCCAGCTTTTCCGGTTTTCCATGCATCGGTGATTCTGTACAACCGACAAGATGCAACACTAATCCATGTCCAGGTGATGAATTATTTTAAGTTAAAGGAAGTGTTAAATGTTAATCAATCTTGCATGTAATGTAACATTGTTAATTAGAGGGGGATCAAGCAACTAGAAAAACTACATTAACAATATTATTGATAGGTTCCATCCAGCAAAACCTGTAGTTTTATTTTCGTTACTTGCAAGGATTTAAATTATTTGACAATACTTTATCAAGAAAAACTTGATTTTTATTTGAATTTTGCTGATCCTAGTTAAAGTTCTAAAGATGGTTATCTTCAAAATCACCTTTCATTAATTAAAACCTTTTACATTCCAAGCAACCATTGTAGTTTGGATTTATCCTCCCTTCACTGGATTCTGTATCTTCATGAAAAACTTTGAAAATAGAGAACTTTTCATTTTTAAACAAATGCACTTCTTATCCCTTTCCAAAATATAGTCCTGTTGAAATTTCAGACGTCAATGTTGAAATATATGCAAGGAGGATTGTAAAACATTTCAATTTTTTCAGCTTCTCTGAAACCACTCAACCAATTTCAAGCAATTTTTGCATTAGGCATGTATGGGTAAAGGAGTACAAAAATATATATATCTTATGGTCCCTGCCACCCTGGGGTCTAAGGTCTGTTGTAATGGCTGAAATAAGCAATTGATCTATTAACTAAATTGTGATTTCATGCTCCCACGGTCAGATGTTCTAGTGCTAGGGCGGAGCTATATAGTTAATATAGAAAAATCATCTTATTCTCTGTTCCTAGGTATTAAACAAACAAACAAACAAACATAATATACAATAATAATGAATAAGAGTGTCTATTCTAAATTGTGAATTGCATGGCCCCACGGTCAGGGGTTCCGGTGATAGATACAGTGCATATAGGTTACATAGGGGGAATGCATTAATTCTTTAAACATCTTCTCATCTGCTCCCGGGCATTAAACAAACTACATGCAGTTAGAATGAACAAGGGCTCCTCCTTTGAAATAATATATTTCATGGCCACAGGGTCATTTTTATAAATCCAGATGAAGCTTGAAATCGATTTAAAAAGGGTTTATCATTGGCAAATAAACACCTTTAGACTTTGAACTTGGTTAATTTTTATTTTTTCTTACCAGGAAAGACTCAGCTCAACAAAACTCTGTGTGCAGTAAGCATATGTGCTGAATGTAGTTTCATGTAACAAACATATTTACTATTACAGCCCTCCAAAGAAGATAATGTTATATGAAAAATCTGTATTTAGTAAATGGATCTTGGAGTACTTGGGGGACTTTCAGTTCATGTGACAAATCATGTGGAGTGGGTTGGACCCTGAGATTCCGGCAATGTACCAATCCAGCCCCAGCTATAGGCGGTCTCCCCTGTGTTGGCGATTCTGTAGAAATATCAGGATGCAATCTGTTCACAGTCCAGGTACGATACTCAGATATTATATTATTAAGAAAGCTTTCGTCTATAAGCGATAGAATGAATTAAAACAAAAATTTTATGGCTCCCCGTTTTCGCTGTAAATGGGGATATCAATTTCGGCCTGTCTGTATTTCTGTCAGTCTTTTACACCATCGTTTCCGAACGTTTTTAAAATAAGACTATGAAACAGTGAGTAATGCATTTTAGATTGATTCAATTTTGGTCAAATCACTCATTAAATATTTCGTTTAATTTTTATATATACAAGTTGCTATAATAGCTTGATCTGCTTCTCAAGTACAGAGATACTGTCAAACTAGTCTAAGAAGTCATTTCTCTCAGTACAGCGAGATTAAGTTTTGATTTTACATTCAAATAGTGTGATAATGACCTGATAAGGTACACATTAATTTACGTTTTCAATTTTCATGAGAAATAACAGTATGTAAGAGTGTATGAAAAAGAAAATTATTATCTATTCTCCGCGATTCATTTCTAGAGTTTCAACTTGACGTCATAATCGATTTCCCGAAGCTCTGCATCGACTGATATAGAATTATAGCTCTTGGAGTCATTAACTTAGCTGCGCAAGCACTTGCGTAAAGAAACATATATTTCTATGTTAATCTTTATTTATGTCAGTTGATGGTGGATGGTCTACATGGTCAAACTACAGCCATCAATGCACCGAAAGTTGTGGACAAGGTGTACAGGTCAGAACCCGAACGTGTATCAAACCGCCTCCTAGTTATGGTGGTGAACCTTGTTTGGGAAATTCCACTGATGGCAGACTGTGTAAACTCACTCCTTGTCAAGGTTTCTACCTTTTATTTCAAGTTAGGCATGCAAAATATTCTTTAATTTCACTTTTTGTAATATATAATAGGAATTACCATGCATATAAAGAAGAAAAGTGCTAAAGTTCCTTTTTTAAATATTAATATTTAAAGCTGAACAGGACTCGTAAATTAGTATACGCCCTTTTTCGATATAATTATCTACGATACATCAACACCATGTTATATTATTCGCATTCCATACAACTGATTGCTATTTCACGGGCATCGGCGTGGAAAGGCGACCCGCGTTCTTGCTTGTTATTTTGCATTACTTTTGTTTACATTTAATTGCAGTTATTCATATTTGTGTTTGTTTACTGCACTGATTAGTGTCTATGGCCTCTCACTATGCTGGATTGGAAAAAGTAGATGGTTATTTTTTTCGCTACTGAATATTGTATAGTATATGTCCATGTACACCGAAGATATTTCAGTGACCGGTTCTGTTTATAGGGGCCTGCGAAGTATAACGAGAGTTCGAACAAATATGGCGGGCCAATTCTTTTTACGATTTATTTCAGCTGTAAAATTAATTAATTTCTTTTGCCATTATGTAGTTATAAATGTAATGTTAACTGTTAACATAGTTGACGGGAATTGGGGTCAATGGGGTGACTTCCGCCACTGTGACACGACTTGTGGTGGTGGGTTCCACATGAGAATGCGGTCATGCAATGATCCACCGCCATCATATGGAGGCCTTCCATGTCCTGGTCAATCTGTCCAGACAGAGACATGTAACATCCAGCCATGTCCAGGTATGAATTTACCTTTACTTAAGGTCCTATTATGAAAGAACCATATGTACATGTACAACTGTGCATACAAAAGCTATATATGTATTTTTATTTGCAGATGAAATTGCTGTTGGTTGAAGCAAAGTCGAGTGAAATTTGGTGTAATCGTTAAATTAAAGATCATGTTTAATATTTTTTTAAAATACTGTGATTGAAAAATTATACTAAATCTCCCTATTAAACTCTCCATGTTCCTCGAAACACCTTTGAAGAATCATATTATCAAAATTCCTATGTGATTGTATTATTCATCCTCAAATTCAAGGACATAAATTCATGCTTTTTATTCTTTACTCACATATTTTGAGATACAAATATGTGTTTGCCAAAAAAAATAAAAATAAAAAAGAAAGAAATAAACTTAATTCTTTTTTTCCACAATTTTTTTTATATTGTTAACAATCAATTGACATCTACATAATACCTTAATTTAAACGGGAAAAAGCAGAAGAAATCATCATACCAGTAATATAGCAAGGAACCCTGTTGTGCAAGTATTTCCAAAATACAACGGCAACGTATCTATATTTCTGCTTCTAACGTATAGTGCGGAGTGTTTATTAAATATATTTTACAGTGCATTTTGCTATATTCAAAATTAAATTTTTTTTACAAAATTTTTTTTTAAAGAAAATATCAATGCAAAACTTTTAGGAATAACAGCAAAAGAATAGGCAGTGACCACAGACTTTGTAATTCTTGTGAATATGCAAGTGAAATTTAAATAATCCCTCCATAACCTGATTGAAAAAATAATTTAAAAAAATCACATAATAAACAGTTTCTATTTTGTCTGAAGGGTAGTTAAAACAAAAAAAAAATCACTTTTTAAAATTGAATTGATCTTCAAAAAATTATATCATAGATAATTTTGTATTTGTTAGGAAGCCTTTTCTATTTTTAAAAAGTAATGGTAAATAGCAATAAGTTTTATTCAAAACAAGTATGAAAAAAAGTTCAAAGTCCAATTAAAAATAAGATAAGAAGTGGAGCAAATTCAGGAGGATGATCGGGTGTCATGGAGGAGTGAGCCTCCGATGCCAACTAGCAACACCCACCGTTTTCCTCCCATCCAGATCGGAATAAAACAATAGTCCATGGACAATTCAGTGTGTAAATTATGGCCTCACTATTTGTTTGAAAACGTGGGTCAGTATGACTTATTGATAGATTTTATTTATTGACATGATCACTGTATTGACCATAAAACCTTACGACAAGGCTACTTAAGGATGTGTAAAGACCACGTAATGGTGATATTGAAATGAATGATCTGTGAGCTAGCAATACTAGTTTCTAATTATATTTTTATAATATATTATCCATTTAAAGATGGCAATATTCCGTTAAAGAATTATTGAACTTGAGCTATTACTCCTTATAGTAAACTCATATATTAATATATACCGGTATACTGTATACAGGGTTATTTTCGCCATGTGTTATTTGCGCCCATTTACTCTTGCCACAAATGTATCTATAACTATTTTTTCCCGATATAAATTCGCACAATCACAGTGCTGTTTAAGAAATAATAATGTATTCTTTGAATCCGCCCCGTTTTAAATTCGCCCACTTGTTACAAGAGCGAAAATTTCCTTGTTTACAATGAAAGCGTTTAAAAATTTTTTTTTTTGAAAATGAAAGTCTACCAAAAATCATAAAAGCAGAACATTATGATCTGTAACTGATCAAAATACATTCCCATACCTTGAACTTGAACTTGAACTTTATTCTCATAACTGACAAAACAGTGAAGAGAAGATATATACAGTACAATGAACATGAAATATTACATGCATGAAAAAAGGATAACAGAATATTATCAACCAAGAGAGCTAACTCTCTCAATTATAATGTTTAACAATTTACAAATCTTGCAGAGTTGATAAGTATTGGTTACATTAAAAAGCATTTCAAATTTCAGAATATTTGGATTCAAATAAAAATATTTTGACAAATACATGACTCTTGAGTTCTTTATAGGCACATCAGTGCATTTAAATAAGTAGTGAAATTCATCCCCAATGTCACTGCTATTACATAATTTACAGATTCTGTTTTCTCTAGGGATGTTAAACCATCTACCAGTTTCAATTGGTAATTTTGTATTCCCAGTTCTAAATAAACAATATTTCTTGGATTGTTTTGGAGGCAAATTCAACAAATAGTCTTCAAAAATTAATGATTTTTTAAAGATTCTATAGTTCAAACCTTTAGGAGAAGTTTGCACTTCACTAAACCATGTTTGTTTAAACTGATCTAAAAGAATGGTATATACTTTATTTTTAAGCCAAGATATATTAATTGAATTTTCATACCAGACATAGGTCAATCCACATTCATTTAAAATTTTCTGTACAAAGTCACACCATGGATTCTTATATAATTTCAATGCACATAAAAGCTTTGCTGATAATTTAGAGCACTGAGCATTGATGAGTTTACCCCAAAATGAGATCATTCTAACTTTGATATCAATTAATAAAGGGTGTCTACCAAGTTCTCCATACACCATAAAGTTTGGTGTTGATGTTTTCAGGCTCAGAATATGTTTACAAAATTTTAGGTGTAATTTCTCTATCAGTTTAGTATTGTGAAAACCCCATATTTCGCACCCATATAAGAGTATTGGTTTGACAATTTTATCAAACATGTCTAATTTACAATCAATTGATAAGTTATGTTTTCTACATCTACCAATAACACCATACATAGCTTTAATAGCTTTATCATATAATTCTTTAGTATTTAAATTAAAAGAATTACTTTTACAAAATGTAACACCCAAATATTTAAAGTTATCAACTATATCAAGCTTGGAGCCTTCAAATGTAAAAGGGACATTATTTTTCCCTTTACCAAATATTACGACTTTTGTTTTCTTACTATTAACCTTAAGATGCCATTTCTTGCAATATTTAGAAAAAGTATTAAGCATGTACTGAAAATCGTCTGGGTTTTCAGATAACAAAATAGTATCATCAGCATATAATAATACAAAAAGCTGTAAGTAGAGATTTAGTTCTCTCATGAGTTTTTCTGACAAACAAGATAAACCTTTAGCTTTGTTTCCAGATAAAAATTCCTCAAGGTCATTCAAGTACAATGAAAATAAAAATGGTGACAAATTCTCCCCTTGTCGAACTCCTATATTACATTCAAACATTTCTGAACTTATTCCATTCACTACTACTTTTGATTTTATACCTTTATACATGTTGGTTATAATCTTAAAACATTTTCCATCAATATTATTTTGTAAAACTTTATTCCATAAACCAATGTGCCAAACCGAATCAAATGCTTTCTCAAAATCAATAAATGCACAGTACAGTTTCATTTTGTGTCTTTTGAAAAGTTCTATAAGAGAGTATAATGAAAAAATATGGTCTGTTGTACCCATACCTCTGCGAAAACCTGCTTGATTTTCCAAAATGAGTTGTATATTATCAGCATATGAGTTTAATCTTTCATTAATAATTGCAGTAAATAACTTTCCTAGACAACTCAGCAGTGTAATAGGTCTATAATTTTTAGGATCAGTATTGTCTCCTTTATTTTTGTATATTGGGATTATATTTCCACAGGCCCACTGAGTGGGCATTACACCTGAGTCGAAAATTTTGTTGAACAGTTCAGTGTATAAATTCAACATGCAGTCACTTGTATTTTTAAGATATTCATTAAAGATTCTATCTTCGCCACAGGCCTTGTTATTTTTCAACATATTAATACTGTTGCGTACTTCGTCATGTGTTATTTGTTGGTTAATTTCATGATTGAGCTGAACATCAGCCAACATATCAAGCTCTTCTTGTGTAAGTACTGAGGACCCTGAATCTTGTTCATTATAATTTTCATTACAGCATTCTTTATAAAATGTAAAAAGGTCATTCAAATCAGCATTACATCTTTTCTTATTACAGTTTGTGTTCAGGATTTTCCAATATTCTTTAGGGTTTTTTGTTCTTAAATTAGCAAGTTTCTTTTTAATTTCTACTCGATGTTTAATGTTAGCATTATTTAATTTTTTCCTATATATTTTTTCTTTTTCATACAAGTCAGCTTTAAAAATTTCCCCTCCAAATTTTTTATACAACCTTCTTGCTTTTCTAAAGTTTTGTCGAGCATTTTTACAATCATTTGTGAACCAAGGTTTCTTAAATTGAATTTTTTTCTTACTTGAATTTGTATTAATTATTTTTTTACCAAAAGTCTCTTTAGCACTTGATACCAATATATCACTAATTCGTTCAACAACATCATCTATAAAATCCGATGTGACGTTTCCTGCTGCTGTGTTTCTGATTTCTTTTTCTAGTAGTGTGATTGCATTTACTTTATCTTTTATATTGTTATGAAATGTTTCTTGCTTCTCGGGGATCCATTTTTTAGCGATTTCATGTATTTGTTTTTGCTGGTTATTTGATTTCGAATAATTTTCTTTTTCAAAGGCTAGTGTCACTTCTATAGGATTGTGAACATCAGATAATAAACTAGAAAATGTTAATATTTTAAAATCAGAAACATATCTTAGAAACTCAAAATTTGAAATACAATAGTCTACAACACTAGTTTGTTTACAAGTAAATTCACCATTTGGGTCACCTTTGGATCTACCATTGAGTATAAAAATATTACAATGTTTGCATACATCAATAAGTTTTTTCCCATATTGGTTTACAATCATATCTCTTGAATTTCTTTCCAAGGAAAAACCATGTTTTTCAAGACATCTCATATCAATTTGATCAACAGCCCAATTAAAATCAATATCAGACAATATATGGTCATTTGTTTGTACAAAAGGTTCGTCACAATCATTAAATTCTTTCAAGGTAGAGACTCTACTGTTAAAGTCACCAAGTTAACAGATATACTTATGCTCTGTGGATAGTGTAAAAATTTCATTCTCAATATCTTCAAATATTTCACAAGATGAAAATCTAGAGTTTACAGGCGGTATATAGACTGTACCTATTAGTATATGTTCATTGATTCCGAATGCTTTACCTTCAATTTGGACCCAAAGTATATTATCATATTCATTATTAATAATGTTACAGTTTTTAGCAATTGAATCTCTGATATACATAACTATTCCCCCGGATTTCCGAAATGATAAATTTGTTCTATGTCTATGTTTACAAAATGCACTAAAATTTGGAATGTCAATTATGTCAGCTTTATCGGTTTTGGTTTCTGTAAGGAACACTATATCATATTTATTAACAAAATTAAGAAACTCAGGAGATTGGAGTTTTGTATTTAGCCCACAGACATTAATGGATACCAATCTTACATTAAAAGTGTCTTTTGATCTGAGAGAGTTACTTGAGTTTTTACTTTCATTAATAATTATTGGTTGTTGCTCTCCAACAACCTACCTCGGAACTTTATTGGAGCCTGGATCAGCCACGAATTTACCAGTTGGTGGAAAGAATCGTTTGCTTTCTATGATAAGTTTGTCCACGATCATCACAGCCTTCTTCCCTTGTTGTTTCGCTTTTTTGTAGTGGGGATATAGAACTTTCCTGCGCTCGTTAATTTCCCTAGGAAATTGCTCGTTAACGCCAAATCCCTTTCCCTCTAGGCTTGATGGGGCGGCCTTTCTCACTATTTCTCTTTCTTTATGCAGCACGAACTTTGCGACGATTGGTCTGTGTTTATCCGGTAGTCTCTTCCCCATTCGGTGTACCCTGTGGAACTGTGGAACTTCTGTGATATTCATTTCTGCACGTATGAACTCTTCAGTACTTCTTCTGTATTTTCCTCTTCAGTCTCCGGTATACCACTAAATACGAGGTTGTCTCTCATCGATCTGGTTTGTAGATCTAAGTGGCGTTCGTTCAAATCCTCGAATTTATTCCTCACCGTTTCTAATTCATTCAAGATCAACTCATTTTCGTTCCTTATGTTACTAACAGATTTCTTCATTTCTTTGACTTCCCTCGTTTGATCATCATACTGTTTACTAATATGTGTCACACACTCTTCCACCCCGTTGACCTTGCCCTTCATTTCTTTTAACTCTGTGTTGACATTCCGTTCCAGTTCATTGAGTCTCCTTTCAATATGGTCTAATTTGTTTAGTTTAGTAGATACTTGTTCTAATCGATTCGACATGACTTTCAAAGTCTCAAGAATATCAACGTGCTGATATTGGTGTTGTGGGGGGTTTGGTACTGGTGGTATAGGGGATAAGTACCCAGCAAATTGACTCTGTGGTCCCGGGGGCCCATAGGGGACGAACTGATTTCCTTGAAAATTATTTCCTTGACAGTTGTTTTGAAAGTTTGCAGTTGGTGTAGATGCAACTGCCGTTGGTGCACTAAGGCTGATACTACTATTACTGTTACTCAATTGACTCTCCATATCATGGATACTAGGAACATGCAATGATTGAGTACTACTCACATGGACTTTCTGTTTTCTTTCACCGCTCGTGTTTACTGTTTGATTTTTCCTTTTTCCTTTTCTTGGCATTTCTCAATGCTCTGTCTCAGATAGGTTACCACACACATAAATACACATTTAAACAACAAATCCAGGTGATCTTATATACAAACCACGATGTATATTGTATTAAATTCGAGAAAATTTTCTCTGCGATTACCGAAATAATAGCTCAATATATGCAGGTATTTAAAACAAATGTAGAAAAGACAAAGTTGGACAGACAGACGGAGAGACTGACATGGTAAAAGGAAAACTATTGAAATCACAAGTTTCATCGGGACATATTATTTTTATGATCTTAAAACATCCAAAATTTAAACAGAATTAACAGTAGAATAATGATGAAAGTATTCAGTTTTGTTCAGTTTACTTGGTTCTCGAGAGGGACGTTAAACAATATACAATCAATCAAGCAATCAATCAGTTCACTTGATTGTACCTAGAAACCTTGTTCAACGATATATTTTAAAGTTTGTTTATTTGTTTGCCAATTGACGCCACCGCTTACTGGTACATCGATATCTTTACTTGGTATTCATTGCCACTTATTAGTCGCTTTTTCGTGCAAAAGCAGTGCGTCTCATTTAAATACTGAACTCAACGTCCTGTAGTTACTCGAACCCTACTCCGCGGCTCTAGAGCAGACACTCTTACTGCTACAGTTGACAGCTTGGCGCTGTTGTTAGCGCTTATTGCTCTAGATTTGCAATGATCTTTTAAATAACAAATAAATCTAACCACCGCATCAAGCGGGCGACCAAACTTGTTGTAAGGTTGTAAGTAGACGTCTTCTCTTTTATTTCTAAGGCGCAGCTGTGTGTCAGTATAAGGATATTTTAAATACATTACTCTTTATTGGCGTCCTTATGGTTTAGAATTTTACAAAGTCCTGTATGTAACTTGCTTTTAAGTTAGAATGAACATTTAAACTCGAATGAATTGCCAATAACTGTGAACAGATTTAAATTAAAGAGAGTAAGTAGTTTATACTTTCTGTGTTATTTTTTCCAAAAATATTTGTTTTTTCACTTTCAATTTCCAACAGGGTATTACAGATGCTCATTTACTAACCTCCTTTTCAAGAATTTCCATTTATCAATAAGGCCTGTTTTTTTTAAACGTTTTTACTTTTAAATACGGCTGATTATTTTCTATTTTGTTCAAACATAGGTTTTAACCGTGTCATTGCATATGCATTAAAGAAAGGCAATTAAACTCACTGAAAATGAAAGTATTCAACATAAATGATCCTACTAGCTATAGACAACTTTTATTCTAGTCTTGCTTGTAGGTAAAATGTTTAAATGTTATTTATCTATTGAAATCCATGCATCTCAAAAGAGATGCACCAAATATATTGGCGCCATTCCTTGACTTCATTCCTTTGAGGTGTTTTAAACTTTGAACTTCAAAAACAGCTCAAATATAGATCTTAATTGAGTGTATATGTTGTGTATATGTTGTTATATATTTTTCTCCTACAGAGAATATTATGTATTCATGAAATTTGCAATTCAAATGATATCCATTATTTTTTTTCTTTTTATTGCGGCACACAAAGGTTACCTGTACTAAGAATTGTTCGAAAGGGGGTTTAAAATTCTAAATGTGACTTTTAGGTAAATGGTAGTAAGGGAAAAAAACTGGCCAAAAAAATCAATAATCAATGCGGCAGAAAAATGATTTTTGTTCAATTAAAGTACAAATGTAGCTTTGTTCCCTATCATCATGATTGATTTTAACTGATTCTTACTTTTTTCTTTATATACTAGTTAAAATGTGTTCAACATTAATTAATGTTGCTACAGACATTAATTTTAAGTTTAATTAATAAGAACTGTACGGAGTATAAGTTTATCATTTAACCATTAAATCATCCATGTATTCACTGCCTTTTAATAATTCAATTTTCTTTTTCAACTAAGAAAATAAAAGTAGAAAATTGAGTTATACCCTTTTCAAAATATCAATTAAACTGATCAATGCGATAATGTTCGAGTGGATGAAGCAGTGCCCGAGAATTATAGAATATTGGGGGGATGATCGGGGCGAAAGACTATACTTTTACATATTTCTTTTACACAAATATACAATTATGAAGCTTCAGTAATTAATTCTGTGCAGTGATTTGACTGACTTTAGCTCCCTCTTGATGTCGTTGTTTCATGTTTCAGAGTATATTTAATTGTCTTTTAACAATTTTCTTCTCCGATTCAACAAATTTACAAAAAAGTTATGATAATTAGGCGTGGCCATATTCTGATAAACTCATATTCACCATTTTTTTTTTTACCGAAGTCAAGAAATTAGATTCATTTAAGTATGCCTTCAAAAGGATGCAGATTTTTACATAGTTATAAGTAATGCGTGGTAAAAATTTTCTTTTTTTATATTTAAAAAATAAGATAACACTCCTTTAGATTATCATTACAAATTATTATTAATTTGAGTGAAATATGGAATCAACATCATTAAATTTCTTTAAAATAATTGATTCTGATTGGTTAAAAATGTCTTTTGATAACTGCATCATCGGAATCTACAGTTTACTTGCAGTAAGCAACCGGAACTACTTTAGCTGTCTTTACATGTATATTTCCCGCTTCAAGATTAATTCATGAAGGAACAATTAAATACTTTTACTTAAGAAGATATTGTCCTGAATTTCGAACCTTGTTTGTCACGATCCTAAATTAATTTCTACTTTCATTCCTTTTTGAACTAGATGGTGGTTTTCTCAAAGGAACCCGATTTTTGCAAAGAACATGAAAATGAAAGGTAGCTAAAAAGGTTTTTATACCCTCGTAAACGAAGTTTCGGGGGGTTTATAGTTTTTGTTTTGTCCACCCGTCCGTCTGTCTGTCCGTTTCTCTGTTTGTCAGCAAAAACATTGACCTTGCTCATAACTTTTGTTTTAATGTAGCTATGACTTTCATATTTCACATGTGTATTCCTTGTGACAAGACCTTTCATAGGGCACCATTTTAATTTGACCTATTGACCTTCCCTTGGAGTTTGACCCTCTTTTATTCAAAAATACCAAACTTTTACATTTGTCCTATCTTTTAAAAGGTAGTTACAGGACATTTATACTTCAAGTATGTATTTTATAAGACCTTTCATTGGGCACCACTAACTTAACATTTTGATCTTGGAGATTAGCATACTTATGGAAAAACTTTAACCTTGGCAATAACGTTTGAACGGAAAAGGCTAGAGCTTTCATACTTTACATATGTAAACCTTGTAAAAAGATCCTTCATTGGGTACCAAGATCTTTGTCTCTTGACTTTGACTATGAAGTTTGACCTTCTCTTAAGAAACAAATTTTGACCATGTCTGTGAAAGGGTTAGAGCTCGTGCTTTTATACTTTATTTATTTAATCTTTGTTTGGTTTGTTTAAGATTGACCCACTTTTTACAATTTTTAACCTGGCTATAACTTTTGAACGGTGAGGGTAGAGGCTTCCATACTTCCAATCAGTTTTTAGGTTACCTGAGCCAAAGGCCCAAATGAGATTTTCTGATCAAAATTTGACCGTCGTCTGTCGTTGTCGTTGTTGTTGTATACTTTGCACATTTTCATAGATAGTTATGAATTTATGTAAAATAAATGGTATCTTTAATAAATATTCTTGTCGAGAACCACTGTGCCCGGAAAGATGAAACTCATTTGAAAGCATCTTCAGGTAGAGTAATTTTTAGGTTTATTCAAATCATGACCCCCCCTGGGAGGGTAGGGCCACAATGGGTTATCAAAGTTTACAAAGGATTATATAGGGAAAATCTTTAAAAATCTTATTCCACAGTTACACTGGGCCAGGAAAGGTGAAACTCATATGAAAGAAGGATATGGAGATAACGAACAGTATTCAATCTCAAAGTGAAATGAAAGCATCCTCAGGTAGTATAGATTCAATTCTGTTCAAATCATGATCCTCGAAGGTAAAGCGGGCCAGTAAAGCGAAGGTAAAGCGGGCCATAATGGTTGATCAAAGTTTACATAGGAATATACGTATAGGGAACATCTTTAAAAATGTTCTTCTCCAAACCGACTAGATCAGGGAAGATGAAACTCATGTGATGCATGCTCATATAGTGTAGATTCAAGTTTTTTAAAATCATGACCCGCGGGGGTAGGTCTGGGCTACAATGGCTGACCAACGTTTAATATTAGAATATAGAGGAATGATTTTATAAATCTTCTTATCCAGATCCATATGACTAGAAAAGATGGAAACTCATGTGGAAGCATCCTCAGGTAGTTTAGATTTAAGTTTGTTCAAATCATGACCCCCTGGGGTAGGGCGAGGTCACAATGGCTGTTCAAAGATTTACGAAGGGGCAAAATTATACATGTATGCTTTATTGCCATAGTGACATTCGCAAGTAATAAAAAAATCAAATCCCCTCTCCCTTATACAACTAGATTTTTTTAAATTCTGAGCTGATTGGTGTTTTTTAACTAGCCCGTGTGCTCATGTAAGGAATGTAGCAAGACCGTTTATTGGATACCAAGAACCATAACCTTTTGACCTTGACCTAAGGGATTTCCGGACTTATAAAAAACACTTTCCTAGGCAATAACTTTTTAAAGGTAAGGGCTAGGGCTTCCATACAACACATATCTGTTCTTTGTTACAAGACAGTTTATTGGATATGAATAACCTTGATCTTTTGACCTTAGATATTCCCGAACTTTAAAAAAAAAGCTAGGGCTTCCATACTTCACATATATAATCCTTGTGACAAGACCTTTTATTAAATACTAATAACCTTGACCTTCTGACCTTGATCTCGGAGTTTGACATAGTTTTAGAGTCTTGTTAACCTTGGCCATACTTTTTCAATGGTTAGAGCTAGGGCTTCCATACTTCACAAATGTATTCTTTGTGGAAACTTCTTTCATTGGATACCAATAACATTGACCTTTTGACATTGATCTTGAAGATTTTTGTAGTTATGGAAAACTTTAACATGGCCATAACTTGGGAACAGATGGTGATAGGGCTTCATATTTCTCAATTGTATTTCCAGTTAGGAGACCCTACTTTGGGTACCAATCTATAAAACTTACACTTAAGAGAAGTTTTATTTATATTTACTATATTGCTATACGGGGGCATCAGTGTTTCACAAAAACATCCTGTTTTTTGAAGAGGAACATTGATGTTTTGTTTGAGTCTAAAGGTCAAGATCTAGTAATTGAAAGGTACCTTCAGATTTATCAAGTATGAAAAATAGATTCCTTTATTGATGATTTGCAACATTAACTTGGTCAAATAAGGTGTTTGGGGGTATAATTTGTAGGTATACTAGATTAGAAGCTGTATTTAAAACAGTTATTATCAATACAAAATTAAGAAAGACAGTCATGAATATGGGAGTTTTTCATATTCGACAGAGGAAATGTATCCAGATTGCCAACAGTCTCCGAGAAAACGGTAATTAATAGGTTCGTGGCCGTATAATCAAGGGCAGGAAAGTGTAAATTTTCTGTAATTTTAAAACACTTACATGTACGTAAAAAATGGAATTAGTTTATTGCATTACAGTATAAAGTAACTTTTAACATCTAAATATATTGCCAATTTGAAAGACATCTGTAGTAAATATTTAAAAGTGAAATTATATTAAGATTTAAAAGAAACAGAATTGACCGAAAAAGACCCAAAACAAAGCGTTGAGTGCTGTCATCCATTATGAGACTAGATACATGTAACTTACCGAGGAACCCAAATATATAATGACTGTTGAAGAGAAACTGGCTTGCAGGGAGACATATACATAATATCTGAAAAGGCTATTGAAAGTCAAATATCAATCGGGGAACAAGAAAGCAACTGATATTTGGTCCTGTATAAGGTGAAGTATTTTAAATGTTTACGCCAGGTAAGAAATATAGGTATATTTACTTTTTGTTTGATTTTATTGATCGTATAAAATGACATGCGATTCCTATTTTCTCACACGGTAATAAATCTGTTTTGGGATATTTACCCTCTTTGATAAAGGACAAGTAATAAAGTCGTACCAGAACCCATTTACCTTGTTGATGAAATAAACTGTCAATTTTTTCCCTCCAAAATTAATGTGTAATTTATAGCAAATACTTTCTCCCGTTTATTTCTCGTAGGCCTTTAAAACATAATAGAATAGATAAGTCCTGTATGTTGAAAAATAAGCCTACAAAAGATCAAATTGATTAGAGGGGTATAAATAATAGATACTATAACTTCAAAACACAATGTTCTAGAAAATATTAGTTACCTTGAAAGATGCCTGAAAAAACAAAAATGTTGTTCTGTTATGATGCTGAAGCTTGGTTAATATTTAAATATATATATATATATATATATATATATATATATATATATATATATATATAAATAGCTTGTATAAGCGGGTTAAAGATGAGATGAGGTTTTATTTTATTGATCAACAACTTGAAGACACATCAATCTTCTAAGAAATCCGTTTTTTTTATAACTGAAAACGTTTTATGACTATTTTTTACGTAGGTGTGTTTGCGAAAAATCGGCACCAATGTTCTGATCAAATCAGTTCAGAATATTCAGCAAGGTAGCTCACAAATACAATGTACCTTTACCTTAGATTTACGGTAATTAAGAAAAAATATATGTAAAAAATTAGGAAATTATTTATCAATCATCGCCGAGAGACTGATATTTAAAATCGTGATAAGAGTTATAAAACAAATCCTTGGATAATTATCGATTTAATACAGAATGAATGTCAAAACCTACAAAAAGCAACCAAGCGTGAGAATATTCTTGCGTGTTGAATCAGTATATAAGGCAGAAATAAACACCACATGAAGATGATATTGGAATGAATACTCTGTGGGCTAGCAAGACTGGTTTCTATTTATATTTATACAGTAATATATTATCCATTTAAAAATGGCAATATTCCGTCAAAGAGTTATTGAACAACCTGCACTTTGAGCTATTACTCCTTAAAGTAAATTCATATATCAATAAAGATTCTGTACACAGGGTTATTTTTGTGTTATTTTCGCTCTTTTACACTTGTAACATGTAACAATTTTGCCCCGTTTCAATTTCGCCCAGTCACATTTCTGAAAGAAATTATACTGTATTCTTTGAATTCGCCCCGGGGGCAAAAGTTTCTCTTTTACAGTTCAAGGGGAGACAGGGATCATGTCACATGACTAAAAAGACATATAACGTCATAATTGGTGATGATTTACATGTTAAGGAGGTACAACACACCTACCCCAAAAAATTCCTGTCGTTTAATTTTCGTTATTTTTGTATATTTATTACATGACTATATCTACTGCATGTATGCACATTTTGTACAAAATGGTTTTTGGACAGGAACTTCCAAAAGCTACCCCCCTTTATTGTTTACAAGGAGAGAAAATTTTTAATCAATGAACTACTTAAACCTTGATTTTCAAAAAAGCCAGGTTAGATATAACTGTCAAATTTTATTGACTTATTCCTTTAACCATTTAACACAAAAACAAAGTCATTTTTTTGATATACATATCATCAAAACAATTTTTAAAGACCTTAAACTGAAAAACTATGAATTATCTAAGCCTTGAAAATTGTGTATTTTTCAAATTCAAAATTTTTTTGTGAAAAAACCTGTCGTTTAATTTTGGTAAAAAACTTTCTTTAGGTAGCTGGTAGTAAAAATAATTTTCATAATTTTTTGTATAATTTTTGTACGACCAGTTTTGATTTAATAGCGGAAAATTACCCCCTCCCCCTTTCTCAATAAATCACGTTCCCGCGCGTCTTTCAGACGGGGGTCGATCACTTTGCTATGAATCTACAAATACACATTTAAAAAAAATCAAATTGGAATTTTATTCATTAAAAAAATGGTGTATGTTCAAATCTCCTGTGATATGAATGGAATGATTTTAGTTTCTTTCGTGTCATTATTTCAAACGAGACAGTATGTGGCCGTGGGGATACATCGACATTTGCATAGATGTACACACCTCATGATATTGTACGCATTTCTTTCAATGTCGTCGCTTCTAAAGTTAGTATGAAAATTCCGTATTCCTTCACTTTAACTTCAAAATATCAAACATTAAACTCTTCATCTATTTCAATTTATATCAAATCGCACTTTGATATTTTTTTTTAAAATCTTACAGGCTACGTTTTGTTTTGATTCGAGGAAATGCGAACCGACATTGTTGACAGAAAGTCAAACGATTTGCTGCAATAGGTTATTCATTAATGCAGATAATCTCAGTACAAGTGAACAATTCTTTTCAATTCTATACTTACATTGTGTATATGAGGTCTATAGCATTCAATTCTCGGATTTATCAGGTCTTGCTGTAAATGTATCTGATTCTGTGGAAAACCGTGAATAAAGGGAGGAAAATAAACATCTCCTACATTTTCAGAGTTGTTCCTCTTTGATCAGTAAGGGTCTGAGAACAACATCGATTTTACATTGTAAAAAGTTTGTTGTTTTATTTAATAAAAGAAGAAAAACAATATTTATATCGTAAATGCACAAATTGTAATGAAGACCATTAATCGGAATGTTATATAGCCAATATTGTACATAATGAGAATTTCGGCAATGTAAAATAAAATTTTCAAAATAAAAAAAAGGCTGCGCTTTGATCAAGAATACAATTTTTTGTATATGAAATGAAATGAAATGAAATAAACATTGAGGGATGGTATTTTATGTCTGGCTTTTTACGGAGTTTAATCGGGTTAATTAAAAAAAAAATACTTGATTGAGTATGGTACGCATAATCAAAGCCAAGCCCCATATCCCATTTTTCTTTTATGATTGATATACATCGGGATCGTTTTACTCGTCATTTTGACGCTTTATTTTTGACGTTAAATTTGACGTCACGTCAAACGTTCAATTGAAATCGCAAGAGTTATCTCCCAATGTGTGTTGTACGTCTTTAAACGTTGTTAAAATTTAAAGTTATTGTGTTATTTTATTCTAAATTCTAAAATTGTTTTAAAACATTTAATTTTAGAAATAATAATTTTTTGAAGATCTTGCCATCATTTAGATATTGTGAAGTTGCCCAATCCACACATTTGTTTCTCTTTACCCTGCAGTCAATGACGTCAATGACGTCATTGACGTAGTGTTTGAATTCTCAGTGCAGCTAGATTAAGTACACACACCCGTCATGAGCAGTTTTATTTCATAATAAACAGGTCTCAGTCATTGTATAGTGATAAATTTCTGAAGCAGATTTTTTTTAAATTAATATTGTATCGTGTTTAGTAGCAGAGATTCTCTCTATTTAGATAATTTTGAATGTTTATGTTTTCATGTGACGTCACAATTTATTTCCCGCACTTGGAAAATACAAACGTGAAGCGTTTTTATCATACTTACGTCTAATTCAACGGTCTCATGTGCGATATTGAGGTTAGTTTCACCCTGTGATATTTATGCAGTAAATAATTACGATGAAGGACTGACATTCAATCGTAATTTAGAAATATTTATTGACGAAATTTTTTCCAAATGAGTTTTTGTCGTTGAAACTGCCTTGAAAAATGCAGAAATTATCCCAACCAAATACTATATAAAATTAAAACAATTGCTTTCAGATAATTTAAACGCTATGAATAGTTTGAGTATATAGTGTTATCTATCATATTTATCGTATGGGCGTAAAAATTCGCATTATGGACTCCGTTATGGGCTCCATTATGGGCGCGTAAACATGAATTGTGTAAATTCCATACAAACTCTAACCAGCGCGGTATTTGTGTGGCGATATCTTTTAAATAAGTCCAGAAATCCAATGACAGGACCGTTTTAAAATGTTAAAAAAATACGAAATTAATTCATTGATAGGAATTTTTTCAGGTAAAGGTCCTGTTCCTTCTTTATTAATATCTAAAACCGTTTAGATGAAAAATAACAAGAGGCCCATGGGCCACATCGCTCACCTGAGAAGCTTTGACCATTCTGTTCTTTACCAGATTTCCCCCTTGTTATACATAATGCATCCCCACCCTACCCCACTGATCATAATTTAGACATTTTGAAATCTACACTACCCCATGATCCTTCCATGGCCACATATGTTTCAGCTTTTTTGACCCAGTGGTTCCTGAGAAGAAGATTTTCAAAAATTTTTCCTATATATTTCTATGTAAAACTTTGATTCCTATAATGGCCCCGCCCTTCCCCTGGGGGTCATGATTCCTACAATTTAGAATTTACACTACCCCAGAATGCTTCCACATAAGTTTCTTTTTTTCTGGCTCAGCGGTTCTTGAGAAGAAGATTTTCAAAGATTTTTCCTATATATTTCTATATAAAACTTTGATTCCCCATTGTGGCCCCGCCCTTCCCTTGGGGGTCATTATTTGAACAATTTAAAATCTACATTATACCAGGATACTTCCACATAAGTTTCAGCCTTTCTGGCCCAGTGGTTCTTGAGAAGAAGATTTTCAAAGATTTTTCCTATATATTTCTATGTAAAACTTTGATTCCCCATTGTGGCCCTGCCCTCTCCCCGGGGGTCATGATGTAAACAATTTAAGATCTACACTATACCAGGATGCTTCCACATAAGTTTCAGCTTTACTGGCCCAGTGGTTCTTGAGAAGAAGATTTTCAAAGATTTTTCCTATATATTTCTATGTAAAACTTTGATTCCCCATTGTGGCCCCACCCTTCCCTATGGGGTCATGATTTGAACAATTTAGAATCTACACTACCCCAGGATCCTTCCACATAAGTTTCAGCTTTACTGGCTCTGTGGTTCTTGAGAAGAAGACTTTTTAATGACCCAACCCTATTTTTGTCTTTTCTTGAATATCTCCCCTTGCAAGGGGATATGTCCCTTCATTTTAACAATTAAGATTTCCCTTTACCCAAGGATGCTTTGTTCCAAGTTTGGTCAAAATTGGCCCAGTGGTTTTTGAGAAGAAGTCGAAAATGTGAAAAGTTTACAGACAGACGGACGGACAGACAAACGGACGAACGACGGACAAAATGTGATCAGAAAAGCTCACTTGAGCCTTCGGCTCAGGTGAGCTAAAAATGAAACGGCCATAAGTTAACCAAAAATCGTCAAAGCGGAACGTCATGATCAAGATACATTACCATACCAAAATTTTAGCTTAATATATGCAGGTATTAAAAAATATATGGAAAACAAAGTGGGACAGACAGGAGAAAAGGAAAAAGGAAAAAGAAAACTATTGAAACCTTCAGTTTCGTTGGAACATAATTAGGAAAGTTGAAGATGAAAGTCATCTTGTTTTTTATACAATTTACATAATTACATAGCTATTTTCTTTTATGATCGGTAAACATCCAAAAATTAAACCAGATTTAAGAGTGGTGTAAGTTGAAAGTATGTAATTGTTGTTCAGTTCACTTGATTTCACCAAGAAAACCTCGTTCAGCGATATATTTTAATATTTGTTTATTTGTTTGCCGTTAAGACGTCACCACTTGCCAGTACATTTATATCTTTACTTGGTACATGTAATCAGTGCCACCAGTCAGTCCCTTTTTCGTGCAAACACTGTGTGGTCTCACTTAAATACCGAACTCAACGTCCTGCAGTGCACTCTAACCCTAGAGCAGACACTCTTACTGCTGCAGTCGACAGCCTGGCGCAGTGTTAGAGTTTCCTGCTTTAGTTTCGCAAAGAAAGGAGTTGATCTTCACGCCGCGGGGTCAAAAGGTAGCGAAAGACACTTCGCATGAGCCCTTATAAACCTATGCCCCATGTCGCGCAATTTGTGCTGGTACGAAAAATAAAATTTATCAATGGCCGTTGGTGCCAAGAATTAGGAAAAAAATTGCAGCTCTACACCGGCAGGTCCTGGCGTGTTAATATGATTGAAGAAGTTTCGAGAGAGAGTTTAGATAACAAATAATCTACCAAATTTTGTTAAGGCGCAGGTAAATGTCAATAAAAGGTTTTTTTTTAAACTTAACTCTTTATCGGCGTCACATACAAGGTCCCTTATATAACCTGCTTTTAAGTTAGAATGAACATTTAAACCCGAATGAATTATCGATAACTGCAAATGGATTTGACGAATTCAAAGAGAGTAAGTAATTTATACTTTCTGTCTTATTTTTTTTTTTCAAATTTGTGTATATTCACTATCTACTTCAGAGAGGGTGTAAGAAATGCTCATTTACTAACCTTTTCTATCAAGAATTTTCATTATTCATCACACATATTGATCCAGATTACAAGATTACAATATATTCTGTTGTGAAAGTAAATGATGAAAAATGTTTTCTATTTTTTGTCAAAATGCATGGAATAAATATACAATTTGGATTATTTCATGCACCTTCGATTTGTAGAAAATGAATGGTTTTGAAATAAAAAGCTGTTAACAAAGAAAAACATAACATGCACATTTAACTATTTTGAAGTATTTTCTTTCCTCACAACATTGCTGTATTTTTGCAGATATACAATCTACTTTTTAATATGTTTCTTTCATTTTTTTACTAAGGGTAATATATATCATTATTATTATTATAATTTTTTTTTTTTACAATTTTTTGACAATCCCATTTTGAACATTAATTTAGTGCAGCACGATTCCGATCATAAGCCCAAATATAAAACAAATGAAAATGTCATAATTCCAACAAAAATCTAGTAAGCGAACGAAATGCATCTTGATTTGTGACTCTAAAGGATGCATGTACATTCATATACATGTATCAAAAATTGGCTATATAGCTGCAAGTGTTTAGAAAAAAAGTGCATAAAAGCAAGTGAAGTGGACGGACGGCCAGACTCAATGGAAACCTTAAGTCCCCTCCTGTTGTTGGTTTTTTAGTGCTTTATATATATATATATATATAAACATGCATTAAGTTACAAGAATTCTTCTATGAGAAGTGATGTGTAACTTTCCCATAAATCAGTCTGGATATGTCAACTATCAATGCATTTCCATTTTCGATACAGGAAGAATGTCAGGTAAATTAGCGGACCATATGTTTAAAGTGAAAAATGATTAACTACAGTGTATGTGTTCTAGAAATTTCACTAAATTAGCATATTTTCATTAATATTCATAGAAAAATTTGAGTAAGAAATACATTTATCTTGTATCTCTGAATTGTATTTAGAAAGGTCTTGTCACAGGTAATATACTTGCTCATATGAAAGCCTTATCCATTCTCATTTAAAAGAGATAACGAACATTATTCAAGATCAAAAGTCCATAAAACAATAGAAACGACAGACCCAGGGCTCATATCACTCACCTGAGAACTGTGGATAGGAAAACAGCAAAATCAGTTAAGTATAAAAAGCTTAAATGCATGGCTGCACGGTTCCGATCTACGGGGTAGGGGGTACAATTTCAACAAATTTGAATCTACTCTAAATGAGGATGCGTTCACTACCCGGGAATGCTTCAAAATAACTATGACAAATCATGGCTTTGCTGTTCTTGAGAAGAAAATTTTTCCTATAGTCTCCTCTTTTAAACTTTGATTGTCTATTGTGGCCCAACAATACCCTGGGGGTCATGATTTTGAGCAAACCTAAATCTACACTACCTGTGGATGCTTTCACATGAATATGAACAATCACGGCTTTAGTGTTCTTGAGAAGACGATATTTCAAGATCGTTCCTATAAAGTCTTATACTAAACTTTCATTGTCCATTGTGGCTCGACCCCACCCCCAGATGTAATGATTTTAACAAACTTGAAATACAGTACTTATGGATGCTTTCACATAAATTTGACCAATCATGCTTTGCTTTTCTTAAGAAGAAAAATTTTAAGGATTTTTTTTCCTGCTGAATATTTTTGCCCCATTTTAAATTCGCCCAGTCATAGTTTTGTTTGAAAAATTATTCTGTATTCTTTAATTTGTATTAAACTGTATTTATTTAATTTTGCCCAATCGAGGGTAGGGCGAAAGGGGAAAATAAACGGGGGCGAAAATTTCCCTGTATACAGAATATATTCTTTTGTTAAAATTTGATCGTAAATTGCAGCCCCACCCTATCCCTGGGGGTCATGTTTTGAACAAACTTGAATCAACACCACCTAAGAATTCTTCCATATAAATTTGACCAACCATGGCTTAAATGTTCTTCAGATGATTTTTACCGATTTCTTCCTATCTATTCGTTTGTTCCCCCTTCATCGTCCATGTGGCCCCACCTTACCCCCGGGGGTCATGATTTGAACAAACTTGAATCCACACCACCTGCAGATGCTTCCATATAAATATGACCAATAATTGCTTCATTGTTCTTGAGAAGAAAATCTTTAAGATTTTTCTTATATGTTTCTATGTAAAACTTTCATCAGCCATTGTTGCCAAACCCTACCCCAGGGGTCATGTTTTATACAATGTCTAAAACGATGGCTTTAAATGAATGTAAGGAAGTAGTTAAATCTAGAACCTATTATTCAGAAGTTTTTTTATTAGTTACTGTGTAAGGGTAGTCTTTGGCGACAATTTGTCGCGTTTAGGTGGATACCACGATATTAACTTTAAGGCCGGTATACAGGGTAAGATTTGTATTATAATACAAAATCTTACTGTGTATACACTCTTAATACAGCGTATCATACGATTTTTCGAATCTTGTAAAACTGTATTAAGAGTAGGGCAATGCTCTATTTCTTAATAGAGAAACATCGACATCTTACGAAAGAACGTAACAAAAATCGGGGATCAGTCATTGTAGTCTATTGTATTCACGGTTGCATTATTAAATTCTTCAATTTTATTGGTATTTCGATAGATAAAATCCCCACAAGATACCTCAAAGCCACGTCTTGTCGTAGTCGCTGCCGTGACGCTACAATACATTTCAATGGACATTTAAGCGAGCAAAGGGGTTCGAGAAGGGAAATGAAAGAAAAATGATAAATATTCTGTGGCCTGAAATCAAGAATAATAGTATGTGCGGATCTAGTAGGGGTAGAAAGGGGTGTGTGTACTTTACTAAGGGCGGTCTGGGGAAAAAGGAGTTATTAAATTGCAAAATTAAATTGCAAAAACCCAAAAATCTTTATGGAATTTTTGTTCAATATTCTTAACTGCGCAAAATAAATAAACTGGTATTATGGCCATATCATATACCCAGGGCAGATGTCCGTTCGTAATTTGTCGGTTGACAAAGCTTCTTCTTATAATTGTTGTGCTGCCTTTGCCTTAGGATGCAGCCAGTTAACCACACAACATAAAGGTTTTAATCTTTATTGTTGATGTAATGTAATGGTAAAAAGCTGTAACAAATAAAATAAACAAATCAAGTCTCTGAATTAACAGTGTTCTTTAAATGTACATAGCTGAATTGTTAACATTAATGGTGATAACGGGTTTCCATAGAATAAATTTTTGGCGCGAGGTTTACTTACATAAAACATTATAGATGATGCAAATAATAATTGAAATAGCAATAATATACTTTCTATTCAACCTCGATATACAATAAATCAACTTGAGT
>PRKT01001577.1:15201-35345 GCA_003671525.1 Saccostrea glomerata | reverse complement strand
TTACGCTAATGAACTATGTTCTTTGACTTATGAAGTTTTCAAAGTCATTACTACTAATGTTTATTTTATATAGATAAAACTTCGTTTTATTTTTGTTGCTAAATTTATTCAGCGTTTGTATTATCTGAAAAGCGAGAGTAAGAACTATATTTTTGCACGTAACTTTAAATTGGCGACTATGGGGTCAACATCCTGCCTTGAACAGGATCACATAAGCCGGCAATTGCTCTTTGAGCAATAAGCCCGGCTAAAAAAAGGATCTCTCACTCTCTCTCTCTCTCAATACAAGACACTATATTAAGCGCACTCCCTATTTACTTGTTTGCACGAATTTATAAATGGTTTGGGTTTTTTTCAAGCTGTGATAAGTAACTTTTCCCCAAATGAAGAAGGCGCACACTACGAGAAGTTTGTGTACGTTTAATCACTGACGCAGGACAAATGTGTTTCCTAATCCATCTAAAGTATTGAGCGTATTTTCTTCTATTTGTCCGCTTTTTAAAACATTGTAAGTGATTACAAAAATATTAATAATAAACATGAGCAATTTTCAATTACAAAGTGATTAAATCACTATCCGTTCTATTTTACACATATACTTATTTCTTTCGATTTTAAATTTTACATGGGTGCATTCACTGGTCCCAAGAAAACTATCGAGATACGGGAAGTTAGGGAGAGTTACGTTCGTTCGTAAGATGTCGGTGTTTCTCTAATACAAGTCTTAACTTACCTTTCACTTTCAACCAATCAAATATACTCCCATTGGGGCTCATCCTTTTTATATTATTACTAAACAAAGCACATGGTAAATAATAATGACCGACTTTACAAGTAGACATCGACAAACTCATGTTTTTTATGGGAAGGGTAAGAGAATTCGTGGAATATATCAAGCAGTGCAAAGTACTGTGATAGACGCTGCTTTCAGAACCTCATCTTCAATCTTCATTATTTTGACAGAGAGAAAAATACAGCGGCGGAAAACAGTTTATTTACAATCTTATAAGATATGTTTAAGAGTGATATAAGAACGTATTATGATACAAAAGTATTATAATAGTTGTATTATACTACAAATCTCATCGTGTATACCGGCCTTTACACTCTATGTTATCGGAATGATTTTCATACTTATCATTTGAGGTTACTATTTAAGCAGTGTTTTTCTTTTACCAAAATAATTCATCTGCGCCTATAGATACAAAATACATACCGCAATATGGATTATGGAGAGGTATTGGGTATTGGGAGAAAAAAAAATTAGACCACACCGGATGGTAAACTTTTTTTGAAATTTCACAATTTGGCGCTTTTCCAACAAATTCCAAAAAGGTCCAACATCTGAGATGTTGATTTTTGATTTTTTGTTTTTTAAATATCATACAAGTAAAATTTCTTTCAAGAAAACTCATCAAAATATCTAGGGTAGAAATAATTAGACTCAATCTCGTTAAATATATTTTTTTTGTGATTTGGTTATACAAAAATAAACTAGAAGTTAAAATTTTAAAAAATGTGAAATAATTTATTTAAGAAATCACTGGTAAAGAAGCGCTTGGAATACCGGTGCATGTATAAATGGTGATCTGAAGTCTCAATATAAATGAAAAAAAAATTGAACTGAACGAAATTAACAACATGCAATCAATCATCTTGAAATAATCAAACATGCATATATGCTATGGGGGTATGTCTTTATTGTGCAATGACGGTTACTAACATAAAACTTAACCAAAGGTCAATTTTCATCTTTCCTTACAAAGATTGCATATTAATATATCATGCACCGTACCGTTGAAGTCGAATAATAGACAGGAAAAAACAACATTTGGAAACATAACGAGTAGAGAACACAATAATCAACAATGAATTTTTGTCTAAACAAATTGGTAAAAAGTGTAGAGGTATCTAAATATTTCCTCCTTATACAGACCGGTAAAAAATTAAATGTCTTTTTTTTCGTTCAGTTATGAGTCATTGACAAATAGTAATAGTTAAATGTAGTCTCAAATGTTATTTTTTTTCCGAAATCTCATTACAAAAGCACTGAAATGCATGATCTAAATAAAGTATTAAAAATGCTGTGTTTTGTTTCTCAACTCATTGATTACTTATATACGACTCGTACTTTAGCAAAAACCTATTTTGCGTATCTTTAGATGATACCTGAAAATGAATAAAATCAATTTCCTATCATACTATTTTTTTAATTAACCATCATACATAAATGTACACATGTACAGTACCCTTAATTGTTCCCTGAATTACAAGGGTTTGTACATGTTTATGTTTTCAATTCCATGCAATTTGCGACTCTTAGGGTTTGTTTGGACTTTCTTTTAAGGACCCTCTCTACACAAGTGCAATTTTTTTTTATATTTGAGAAAAATAATTTGTATAAAGGAGTTAATATTGAGGTTATTTATTTTATTTTCACAGTATGGAGCGTGGCATTTACCCCGGGAAAAATGTTCAAAGACAACACAGTATCACTGAATAGAAACCACTGTTAATTACTCCAATAGAGAAAATATATGCAAATAACATGTTCAATTAATTTATTTTGGCCTTTTTAAATGTTCTGAATACTGAAATTAATTACAAATGGAGTAATATATTATAAATTTCAATTTTTAGAATTAAGATCTAAGGGCAGATCACTCTAACTGCAGAAAAATACCTATTAAGAATAAGAACTCTTTAGTGTGCAGTGTAGAGAGGGTTCTTAAAAGTTGTTCTTGAGAGGAAGATTTTTTAAAGATTTTCCCTGTATATTCATACGTGAAATTAAACTGTCTATTGTGACCCCCCCCCCCCCCATTTCCCCGGGGGTAACAATTTGAAAAAGTTTTAATCTTCATTACCAGAGAATTCTTTCATATAAATATGACCAATCATGGCTTTGCTGTTCTTGAGAAGAAGATTTTTTGTTTAGATTTTCCTTCATAATTCTATGTAAACTTTGATTGTGTTTTATGCCCCGCCCTTGCCCCTGGGTGTCATAATTTGAACAAATTTTATTCTCCACTGCCCGAGAATGCTTCCAAATAAATATGATCAAACATAGCTTTGCTGTTCTTGATTAGAAAATTTTAAAGATTTTTCCTATACTTTTCTTTGTAAAACATTGATCATTCCTTGTGGCCCCGCCCTACCCTAAGGGCTCGTGATTACTTGAGGATATCCACAGAAGTTAAATCTTTTCTGGCTCAGTGTTTCTTTGAGAAGAAGGTTTTTAAATCTTGCTGCTAAGTTTTCACAATTCTAAAATATCTTTCCTTGTATGAGGGTGTGACAAATTGAATTCCCTTCACCAAAGGATTCTTTTTATCAAGGTTAGTTAAAATTGGCCCAATGGTTCTTTAAAAAAGTCAAAAATGTAAAAAGATTACAGACAGAAAGACGGAAAAGAGACGTGATCGAACAAGCTCACTTGATTTTTCAGCTCAGGTGAGTCAAAAATCATTTATTCAATGTGGAAGAAAAACCCATCACCCCTTAAACTCTTTCTCTTAGACGGTGTATCAACGAGAACAGGTTTTTCACTATAACACGTATTTTAATCATAGCTGTCCTTTAAATATCTTAATCCCTGGCCTAAAGGTAAAAGTATTGAGGATCTTTTGTAAAAAATATTAAGTTACTTGAACCATATCAATATTTATATTCAAGTACATTTTAGATATAAATGCAGTTAGATTTTTCGACTTCTCTAGTGACAAGGATTTAAATGCTTATTTCTTTATTGCGTTTTTGTCCTTTAAGCCTTTTTTGAAGAATCTTCTTTCTCTTAATTATTTCACGACATAAATGTATTTTTCTTTATGCATCAGAGTGTAAAGATTTTTTGGGAGGTTTAAAAAAATTCAAGCGGAATCAAAATATTACATACAGTATTTAATTAACTTGGTAGCCTTCGCCAAACATTTTGGCCTTAATCAATAAGAATCTTCTAGGGAAACGTCTTGTATAATTTTAAAAAAAAAAGTTCAATGCCTTCTTAAGTTATCTCATGGAAAGTGTTTGAGCTAGGAAAACAGCCGAAAATCAATAGGTATCATCTGTAGGTCAACAGGAGTTGTCATGTAAAAATAAAATCATAACGAAAGAAAGCTTCCCGAATTGTTGTGTTGAAATGGAAGTGTTATAGACAGTCGGAAGGTTGGGCGGACAAACAACCGGTATTAGTATCCCCAACTTTCAAAGATGGTCAATATTAATAATAATTAAATGATCAGGAATTTTGGTGCTATCTGATTGGTCTAGACGCCTTTTCTTGAGATGTACATCAGAGTGAGTTCTCCTCATGTGAGGTTTATTCGGGTTTTCCCTCTTGACAAACCATAGATTTGCCTACAGCTTTTTTGACCAATCAGATTGCGTGTTTCAAAGCATGTGTCGGTGTGAATGTAAACATGTCTGACGCCAGTACCAAGGAGATTTAACACCTTTGAAAGTAAATGGTTGAGTATTTGTTGTTTAATGATATTGATTTCAATTTTTTACTAGTAGTTAAGCTGTTGAATTAAATCAACATGTAAAAAGAGTTGTTACACTTTAAATTATATTATGGATGTTTATATTTGATGGATACAAGATTAAAAAGTGTCAAAAGTGTTGTAAAATTCCTAATCATTTAATAAAACGGTTATTGACTTTGAATTCAGTCTAATCGTGACTATACAGACCTGGTGAGGTATTGGTAAACCCTCGGCCTTCAGCCACGGTCAACCGATACCTGACGAGGTCCGTATAGTCACGAGTAAACCTCATTAAAAGTCAATAACTGTAAAATGTACTTTACTTAGTGCAAGCCATTGTTGGGTACCCACGATATAGACCGACCCTGGTTTCTGACGATGAATGTGTACAGGTTAACCTTTTTTTCGTAGAATGCTCACGAGAATTAAGTTGGTTTCAAAGCGTTTATATTTTTTGTGGCGTAACGACATTAAGAAACTTTTGGGAAAAGCTGGAAGATACTAAGTGCTGATGTGCATACATGTGGACATTTTCACGTTGAAATCAAGCCAATATTTTATTTTGGTGGAAAAGTATTAAAATTATAAAGGTTAAAAAAGCACACAAACATGTTCAAGGACTGATATAAAAAGTCAAAATAAAAAAGTTTATTTTGAGAATCTGGGTCATAATACCCAACGCTTCTCGTGACACCGGGCTTCGATTTAATGTTTCACTTGAAAGTACCGAAACACTTTAAATTTCCAAATGATTGACGAAGAAACAATAACTTCAGTCGCGAGCTTTCAATCAGTTCACAGAGCAAATACTCAATACGCATTGAGCTGTGCAGGTATCGGAAAAAAATATCTAACGATTAATTTCTTTTTTTTTACAGAACCTAATTTAAAAAACAATAATTCTTTCAACATGTCTATGAGTCCAGAAGAAGGAGTAAGCAAACTAACGTCTATTCTTGATAAAATTCATGGATTACTTCAAATGGAAGAGTATGATGAAAGTTTAAGGGATGAGCTATCAAAGAAACTTCCAGACTACATGACCATTCTGGAAAACCGGAAAAAAGATATTATAAAGAAAGATGCAAGCATTGTTGTAACAGGTAATTGCAAGATAAATACAGGCTACATTTGTCAAAATAGAAACAAAGTATTATCATTTCCTAATAAGGAAGGATGGAGGGAATGGTATTTCTATAAAGACTATACCTACAAATAAATCTTCCGAGCACATGGAAAATCAGGATTATCCATCAATTACTGTACAACAAAGACATGTTTTTATTGGCATGTGTAACGCCATGAATTGACTTTATTGCAGCCCGGAGGACCGGGCTGCTCTGTACATATAAGTTTAAGTGTTGGTGTATGGGGGTTGAGAGGCTATTTAAAATTAAAGGTATTCTTTAACATTAAAAAAATTGTCAAGCACAATGTTCTTTCTCGTTATAGATTACGAGATACATTGTATATTTACTTTCATATAGTGAATTGTAAAAATATCACTGTTTTTGATATCTAACGTATAAAGTTGCTTCTCATTTACTATCAAAATCAAAGTACTCAGAAGTACAGAGAGCCGGGCTCATTTACAGAGTAGAATGGATTTCTTACATGAATCACGTTTATATTCTGATGAAAAAATTATTTTAAAACTATCAATATAAATGATAAGACACTGACAGTGAGTTTTTCAATCCTAATACCACGGTCCGATTTTGTCAGAATCAGAATTAATCTGGTACCGCAGCTGAATGTAAACAAACAGGCCAGTCTGGTTCCCTCTCCTGCTTTACCTCGTATGTGTAGAGAACTACGGTAACACTGATTATCAAAAATCCTTACGCTAATGAACTATGTTCATTGACTTAAGAAGTTTTCAAAGTCATTACTACTAATGTTTATTTTATATAGATAAAACTTCGTTTTATTTTTGTTGCTTTATTTAGTGTTTGTATTATCTCAAAAGTGGTTGAGAGTAAGAACTATATTTTTGCACTTAACTTTAAAATGGCGACTATGGGGTCAACATCCTGCCTTTAACAGGATCACATAAGCCGGCAATTGCTCTTTGAGCAATAAGCGCGGCTAAAAATAGCAGGTTCCTTTTTTTTAGAAAATCAAATTTTACTAATCGCATAAGAACGTACTCTACACAGTGCTTCATATTCTTAAAGTGAATAAATTTTTGAAAATAAATGATGCATGAGTTTAGTTTCAATTAATATTTTATGCAGCCAATATTTACCTGTGGAATTGATTAAATTTAAAAAAGGTATTGTTTTTATTCGATTTTCATCCGACTGCTTTTAAAATATTCTCGACTATCGTCACTAACATTTAGAAGCATGCCTTTTTCATACGTATTGAAGCGGTTTGATGATCAAGACTCATTTCCATTGTTTACTTTATTTATTTCCTAGGCGACAACTGATGGTTACATCAATGTTTTCTTGTTTAAATATATATGAATATGTGATTGACCCTGAAAAAATTCACATACGGGATATTTATAATGGTCTTGGTATATGTAAAATTAATTGGATATCCCCTGACTTTAGCGCACTTCAGTGGCTTTAATGCATTCAAATAAACTTCCAACTATTCTAATGCCCCTTGATCGAAAAATCCCGGAAGTATATTGATTTTGTCCTTCTGTCTGTCTGTAGTCAATTTTACATATACATGTACATGTAACTAGCTCAGTACTAAACTTAGTATTTCGCCGTCGAGGGTAAATGTATACCACTTCAGATTACGTCCAACACTATAATTGTTCTACCACAGGGAACAGAGTGTAGCACAAACACATCTTGTTTTTATACAAATAATTTTTAGCTCACCTTAGCCGAAGGCTCAAGTGAGCTTTCTGATCAAAATTTGTCCGTTGTCTGTTGTTGTTGTCGTTTTCGTCGTCGTAGTCGTTGTTGTCGTTGTAAACTTTTCACATTTTCATATTCTTCTCAAGTACTACGGAGCCAATTTCAACCAAACTTGCTACAAAGTATCCTTGGGTTAAGGGGATTCAAATTTGTTCAAATGAATAGCCACGCCCTTTTCCAAGGGGAGATAATTATGAATTAGAGAAAAAATAAAGCCGTTTTTAAAAAAAATCTTCTTCTCAAGAGCCACTGTGCCAGGAAAGATGAAACTCATGTTGAATCATCCTCAGGTATTGTAGATTAAGGTTTGTTCAAATCATGACCCCCGGGGGAAGGGTGGGGCAAAAAGTGGCCAACTTAAGTTTTACATAGGAATATATATATGGAAACCTTTTAAAATCTTCTTTCCAAGTACTTCAAAGCCATGATTAGTAAATTTATATGGAATCATCCTGAGGTAATGTAGATTCTAGTTCGTTCAAATCATGATCCCCTGGGGGGTTTCAATTCAACCCTCCCCTACCTCAGTAAACTTTTAGTTCGGATCTGATATGTGCTTTTTCATAGTGTGCGATGTTTCCGATGTGCACAGGTGAGCTCTGTGTCCCCTGGGCCTCTTGTTGTTTCTTCTGAGTCAAATGCTCAAAAAGCTAATGTAATGGCCATATGTGCAAAGTGTGTAAACTTTTTAGAATATGGGCCATAACTCAAAAACCCTTGGCGAATCATTGTCAAATTTGTCACAGAGTATCCTTGGCCCAAGGGACCTGTTTATACTAAATTCAAAAACTAAGGTTGTTACCCTTAAACAAGGAAGCTAATTATAGGTACATGTAAATAAAACCAAAAGTACAGGTTGCTCTCGACAATCACCAGGCAGATTATCTCCAAACAAACAAACAAGAATGAGAATATGTTGAATATTGCAAATTGTTCAAAGCATCAAAGGGCGTGGTTATAAGTTCACTTCATAGTCGACAAATTACACTTTATAACCAAATTCTCTTATGAGAATGAGACACTACTGGTCTGAACATATAAGAAGTATGTGGCGATAACGAACAGTATTTAATCTCAAAGTTCATATATAAAACAATACAAAATAGGAGCAGACCAAACACGGACCCCAAAACATCAGAGGTGGGATCAGGTGCCATAAGAAAGGAATAGTACCACTTGAGTTTGAAACTTTGCAATAGGTACATGTAGCAATGAATAGAATTATGTATCATAGTGTAGTTTATGTAAACCTATAGGGTTTAGCACAGACATATTGTTTGAACATTTTAAACTTAGACAATATCATAATCAATATCATAATCATTTCTAGTTATTAGTAGTGAAAGTAAAATGATATTATACAATTATTGCTGGTTTTTGAGGTCAATACAATGATTTAGCCATCTGAGGAGTACTATATTCACCGAGCCCGAATGGCGAGGAGAATATGGTACTTCGAAGATGCCTAAATCATTGTATTGACCGAAAAGAACAGCAATAATTATTTTATTATATGCATGATTCACTGATAATTGATAAAGTGATACAGCTCATTATTTGTTTGCATTTTATTAGGTCCTAGACAAACACAAGAGAGTAGCAGAATTAAAATGTTATGAAACCTTACTAGTCGTAACAATTTGAATTTTTTTCAAAAATAAATCTTAGAAGCCATAAAAGAAATATATAATGTCAGTCTTTTTATAAGATAGATTTTGAAAGGAAGGAGTACTATCAGGGAAAACTGACTGCTAAAAAGTAAAAAAAAATGTTGTTCAGTAAGTGTTGGAGGGAGGGGGGGGGGGGGTATCAGTAAATGTGTTGGAGGGGTGGGGTTCCTGCATCCCCTCTTACCACGCTCACCTAAAATATATATTCGCTTATGTTTTGTTCACATGATAATAAAAATCAAAGTCCTTTAAATAGCTTTTCAAAACAATTTGTATCAATTTGGAATTCCACAATCTATTTTTAGATCAATGTAGAGGAAATAAATCCTTGTATTGACCTGGAACGTCACGTGCATGTCAATACAACGTAATATTTTTCAATCATAGTTGAATCTCAGCCAATCAGAGAGATGGAAGTTATTCAATCATATAATAAAAAGGTTTATTAAATCAGAATGTTTGTTATTAATGACTCTAATTCGGTGACTTTATAATTGAAAAAGTACTTTAATTTGTGTTGTTCAAATGCACTCTAGTTTGGTAAATCATTTTGTTATGAAGTTGATCTGATTAGACCAATCAAGCCCATCGATAGTTAGTATGTAAAAAACAATTGAACGGAAATACAATGATATTGTTAAGAGTTTTGACTAAGAGCAATAAAATTGGGAATTTTGAAGTAAATAAGTAAAAGAGCTTAGGACTAGAACTCCTGTGGTGCAGAGATGGGGACTGAGGCCATAAATATTAGTAATGAGTATTTACCTGCATATAACAGGTCGAGACCACTATATGGAAGGCAATTTTCAACACGTGACAATGTCTTCGTCACGCCCGTTCTCCAATCAAGTGAAAGAGTCCCAAAGCATAACAGTCTACCACGTGTTTACGATTCAATGGCTACACGTGGTTTTCGTCGGTTTACTGCACAAAATTTAACTCGTCACCGGAAAAACTGTAGAGCTTCTTTATAACTTTATTAGACCGAAATAGAAAGATTATATTCTAAAGACACGGCTCCATGCTTACATTTAACAGGTTGAGGAAACTATTTTCTGTGACTTCCGAATAAATTTATATGTTAAGTGAGGAACCAACGTGACTGACAAATCCACCAATCAGCTCAATGAGTTGCATTAGGGGTAACTACAAAAATACTACAAGTGTTTTTCGAAAAGCCTTTTCTTTTTAAATCGCTCTCTGAAAGACAAGATGCATTTTTCCAAGCATTTTACACGCTTAATATAATGTGTACATTATAATCTACTAACCCCATGCTCACATTTACATACAAATGATTAACATTGATAAAAATTAGGGTTTTCCCCACTCCATTGTACAAGTCCGTTTGTTTACAGCTTTCCCCATGCCGTACTGTCAGTGAAAGGTCAATTTCACGTGGCTATTCACCGGTAAAAAAAACCCCAATTCTGAGGTGTGCTCACATGCATGTATTGACAATGTTTACACCGAATACAACTTCGAAACATACATCATGCTACTCAATACACGTTCTATGATCAATGCACATGAGGATTAATATAGGGGTAAATTTAAAAAAAAAAGCCAAGTCCTTCAAATTTCTAGTAACAAATAACTGAGCAAAAACCAATTCAGCCTGTTACATGGCAAATTTACGATTATCAAGTACTGGAGTCCTTTATTTTTTACTTGTGGAGACTTTTTGAGCGGTATTTCAAAGTACTATTTTACAAGGAAAACTGACTTTGTTTGTTTATGTAAGCATGGGAATTCTTGATTAGTACCTATTCTTCGTATTTTTCTCAAACACGTTTCAAAACATTGTAAATTGACTTTCCAGCAGTCATTTGAAATCGCATCCTAAATTTACCTTAGCCCACGTGTTTGTTATAAAAATAAACATGTTGTAGACCATCATGCTTTTCGGCTCATTCACTAGATTGTAGCATTATTTACTGTGAGCACCTTTGTTCGCAATGACAACAATATCCATATAAGGTAGTTTCCTGGACCTGTTATACGTCTCTTTGAACAATGGTATACTAGGCAGATTTATTATAAGTTGATATAAGGCTTCATAATGCAAATTTTGTAAATGTGAGCATAAAAATAAAAGATTATACATAATTTTAAATATTTCTTTCACAAATTTCAAAAAAGAATTGAAAATAAGTTTTCAAGAGACAATTCAAGTTGCCTTTAATTTTCAACACAGCTAGGTACATGTAGTAGCCCACAATGCATTGCGGCTCATTCAGTAGTAGGTAAAGTAAACATATTAGCTAATTTACATGCAAATTTATTCTGACGTCAGAAAATCTAGTGGTGTCTACCTGTTTAAGGGTGGCGCCATGTTGGGGTTCAAAGGTCAACGGACAGACCTACGGACAAGCGTAGGTGGTTAGTAATGGTGAGTTAGCCAATGAAATGCACATTTATATCCGAGACCATGGATACCCACTGAGCTCAAAATACCCTGTTTTGGTAAGAAAAGAGCAGTCCCGCTCTCATTCCTATTCCGTTCTTATTCCTGTTCATATTTTCAAATTCTTCACCTTTTATTTTTGGGAATCATTCTTTCTGACTTTTGCTTATTTATTTGTTGAGAGTTCGGTCTTCGGCTCTTTGTATTTTGGAAGGATCTTTTGGACATTTATATAAAAAGTGCATCGGTCTGCTCTGATCATATTTCAGAAACGAATATTTCTAAAACTATACGATCACGGAAAAATTGTAAACTTGGATTCATTTAATAAACTTTGAAAACACAGACAAGTTTCCTTCATTGGCTTACATTTACTTGTGTGTCAAATTATTTTGAATTAAACACAGATTATAGTAGGAGTAGCCTTTAAAAAGGAATTTCACAGAAATTTCTATTTAAGTGGCAACAGCATTCCTCGAAATCAAAAACCGATGCAATAAATTATGTATCTTCTTGTAGTCTTATTGTGTGCCAAACTATATTGAAATCAAACCAAAACTATGGGAGGAAGTAAGTTACTCTGACCTATTTTGATATTTTTGGCAATCTCAGGTAATTATCTGCTTACAATCATCAAACGTCATTTGATGCATCTAAGGTCTTCGGAAAAACCTATACAAATGTCATGGCTGATGGTTTTCTGATGAAATTTTAGGGCTATTTTTAAATATATCAAGTACCTATTGAGTTAATATCATTACACTATTTCAATGTGCCTTTTGCACCCACCCTGAGGGGGAGGGGGACAGGAACCATCAAATTCACAATTTGTGTTCAAATAAACCGTAGATGCTTAATTCCAAAATTGGTAAAGCGGTGAAGAGAAGAAGCATAATATGTACAAATGTTAACCCCAACGCCATAACGAACACAAACACAAAGCAATTGATTGCCTGAGTCTACTCAGGTAGCCAAAAAAACCGCTCAATTTTTTTTCATGTTCTGCATTTATATTTTTTTGTACAAAAAGTATTTATGTGATTATTTTATTGTTTGCCCCTATTTCAGATACGACTGGTATACTTTTTTTTAAGATTAGAAATTCTCTAATATTTACTCTTTGAATACATTTACGTATTGCAGGTGAAACAAGTGCTGGGAAGACTTCATTGATAAATTGCCTTCTTGGGGAAAAGATATTTGTAGCTAGCAATGTGGCATGCACAAGAAAAATATACAGAATTCGTAATTCTGATAAGTTAGCATGCAAATACTACACAAAACAAGATGAACTGAAAATGGAGGTATACGTTAGAGATCTGAAGGAATTGAAGAAGCTCATAAAAGGAGGCACTGACGTTGGGTCAATGAATGAAGAGGATCAAAAGAGTATCTACTTTGTTGACGTATTCATGCCATTTTCAGTACTCGAGGTAAGTGTTCAAGAAGGAACAGGACCTTGAGCTGATAAAATTCATTATGAATTTTTTTTATATCACTACATAAAATGTACTTAACATTTTGAAATGGCCCTGTCATGGGCTTTCTTGACTTATTTCAAAGACATCACCTTACAAATATCGCCCTGTATAGTGTTTGTATGTGGTTAAGATACTTCATGTTTACGAGCCCTTAACGGAGTCCATATAAAAGTTCATTTTATCATTGTTGTTTATTACTTATATTTACATTTCAAAGGAATAAATTTCGAGTAAAACTGCATTTAATACACGAACGGACCGCTGTATTGTTATGTTGTGACGTGCAATGTTCTAGAAGTTCAATGTTTGGTCCTGAAAGCTCACCTCGCTCCAACATTTGAATTGTAAATTCATGTTAAGCAGACCAGTTAAGGAAATATCTGTATATTGTGAAAGAATAATGATCGCTGCTGAGAATAATCTTACTATTTCATAAGTCCATAAAATATTTGAAGTTAAAAACGGTGTTATACCATCGTCTTCCACCTTCCTCAAATAATTCATTTTCTTCACGAATGAGTCTACTCTGCTCTGTTTTTTACAAATATCAAAACAAAATGTTTGTTGTAAATGAGCATTTATTGTAATGCCAAACAAATTAACCAAATATGTACAAAAGTTACATATGACCATATTTGAATATATCCTTTATAAGGATATTAATATACATAAGGAAAAAATACAAATATGACTAGAAGAATTTGCAAAAAAGATGGGAGAACAAACACGCATTATTCCCAAGATAATTTCGGGTTAAAAAGTAAGTGCGCTTTTAAGCTAATTATAGTTTTCAAAACCTTAATCACATATAAAGAAGATTTGAAAGACATTTCGTGATTGAAAAATATCCATTTTGTTTATCATTTTATCTTTCTCATCGTTAATAACTTAGAAATATTCTAAAACAAGTTGCACCGTGACAGAAATATGTAGACAAAAATACCAACTTATTAGGTCATTCGGACGTGTTATGACCTCTTACCCCCAAATAAAATTCATACAGAATTGAACATATTTTCTCTTCAATAGGTTTATCTAAGAAAGATATTTGCAAATGTAGAAATATAAAATTAAATTATATACCTATATATATTTTAAGGGCAATGGTTAGGTCATTATTTTATATAACATTTTCGAATAAGTTTTCCTATTATATCACAAATGTAATAAGTTTCGCTATAAACCCTGAAAAATGCCGAGTCACACCGGAAAAAGCTATGTCCGGCCGGAAACAGTTATGTCAACCCTCGCCGGAAACAGTTACGTCATCCTTTCGATAACGTTCACGTGTTGTTACGTTACGCATTTTAGCTCGGGTTCGAGATGTTATGACGTCGGTTGCTAAGCAAATGTAAACAATGGAGCATTATTCTTAATGTCATGAAAGCATTTCTGGATTATTTGGGAAAATTTCAACGATTTTAAATGATTTAATTTTTTTTTAGTTTTAAAAATGTCATATAACATATACCACATAGCTTCTCGGGCGACTATACCAGAATATACCAGAATATTTGCCCCTCGTTGACAGGAAAGCCCTGTAGTGTTATGTCACCCGATGCCAAAGGCTTTCCTGTCACCTCGGGGCAAATATTCTGGTATGTCACCCTCGAAGCCATGTGATATATGTATAATATATTCAGTCTGTAAAATTCATTTCCAGATGATATTTCAAGAAAATTTTGCAATGAAATTTTATTCCTTATGTCTCCACCCGCCCTTTTTTAAAAGTGCCCCTCCTTTGACCCCTACCTCTAGACCAGTAAATTTTATTTGACAATATGCTAATAGTAGTTCATGTCTGAAACCAGTATCATTTGTGTTTGATATTTTAGGGCGACGCGATCCTTGTCGATACCCCAGGAATTGGAGAGTGTGAAGAACTTGACAAGATTCTTCTGGATATTTTACCTGATGCAGTCTCATTTATATTTGTTGTAAATGCACGGAATGCTGGCGGGGTTCAAAAGGGGAGGGTAAATCTTTATTTTTATCTTTTCTGATCAAAGACCAAATGAAAATGCTACTTTAAATTTCACAACAATAAAGTTACAATCTCCTGAGACTAAGCCTATCGTATCTTTGTATATGCAACAAAATAGTAAAGGGTTATATAAAATATAGTTATATATAATTGTTTTTTTTTTTAAGTAAAAAAATATATATTTGATTAACCATAAATTTCAATTCCGTTTAATTTACCTCACTGACGTATAAATCTTCGATTTCGAGTCCGAATGAGGTAAATGGAAAAGTCTAAGATTGCATTCCTCAAAGGACTATTCGAAATTTTGTGTACTAACTAAAGAATTTCTTTTAGATATAACACATATCAAACCAAAAGAATATATAAAATGTAAAATAGTTCACTTAAATCTTATTTAATTTTTTTATTCACAACAATAATAATACATTATAATAATTTGAAAACAAAGAAAGGGTCGATACACAAATGAAAGAGGGTAATTGACAAAAAAAGAAAAAAGAAAAAGAAAATTCATTGTATATCATAGCTATTGGCTGTGTTTTGTATATATAATAACTGCATCTGATTTCTTATAATTTTAAAAAGCTTGCATGTGCATATTATATTTTAAAAAGTTTTTTTAGACTGTAAAAGACAATAATAATACATTTTTCAATTTTTTTTCTTTATTAACTAATTAACAAGGAGTCAGCATATTCGAAAGTAATTTATCCATCTTAACTTAACGTTTTCAATTATATTTAACAGTAAATACATTTTACAGTTACTAGAAATTCTAGGATCCATCATTCAAAATCGTGAAAAAATGCCCTGCTTTGATCCTAAAGAAGTTTTGTTTGTTACCAATCAATGGGATATTGTGGAGGACGATGCTGATGAAGATGATGAAAATGCAGAGAGTGGGAAGCAAAGAACTTGGAGAATAATGAAGGAAAAATTGACCGAAGGATGGCCAGAAATTAATGAAGAAAACATTTTTAGAGTCTCTCTTAAGCAGGTTTCTCCTTTTAACACTTAATTATTTTTGTATTCTCTCTGCGAAAGAAACAAAAGGAAAATACAATTTTGAGAAGTTTATCTTTTTTTCTTGCTTACCGATATAGATAATCTTGAAATGAGATTTTAACGCGTATTTGAGAGCTTATTGAATTTTTCTGTAGTCTTATGTTTAAAGCTATCATACTTAATTAAAGTGGTTGAATCTTTAGCATCAACTAGATTTATTTAAATATTTGTATTTATTTATAGGTTTTGAGCAAGAGGGAAAATGAATATTCTTCGGAATTCAAAAGATTTCAAGAGTCTCTGCACAAAAATATTAAAAGAAATAACCACAAACGCCTAAGAAATCATTTTTGGTAACGTAATATTTTTTCTTTCACATTTCAAATAAGAAATAAACACACTGAAAATGGATAAGCAATTTACATTCAAATGTTAATTACATGTACATCTCAACTAAAAGATACAGTTAAAAGGATTGGATACTTAATTAACTACACATTAACTTTTGTTCCTGGTGTTTTCATCAAACATAGCGAAGAAGCTGCATGACATGGCTTGATTTGTCATTTTAAACTTTCTTATTGATTGTCTCAATAGAGTAACGTTGATATTTTATTTTGAAAATTTTTCCACCCTTATATAACATCTCACTAAGAAAGAGAGAATGCAAAATGGAAATAGAACTGTACGGGAGACGAAAAGATACATCAAATATTCACATGATGAGAAAATCATGATATTTTTATTATAGTTTTATCCATATTTTTTTTTTTAAAATAAAGTTTACCAACTTATCTGTATAATGTTATTTGCTTATACATGTACTTGAATTTTTTAATCTGGACATAATACACTCTGTGCACCATCATTGTTAAAACAAAAACAAAACTTTTTTTCTAATGTCATGTGGAAATGAATATACTTTTAAACTGACTATTTAAGAATCATCAGGTAATATATGTCACTAAAAAAAACTCTAGTAGCTTTATTTTACTTTTCATCAGGTTTTTGGAGAAATTCATGCAATATGCTGAGGCCGGAACTCTTGCTGGTTTGACGTTTCTGTCAATGAGTGAATCTGACAAACAAATGGAAATAAAAAGGTTAGGAGCTATGATAGATGACCTGGAACGGGATTGTAAAACGGTTAGTATCAGTAAATCTGGAGGGCCCTAGATGTAGATTCTTCATAAATAAAGCAATATAAGCTTAACATTTAAGAATTTTATTTTGTTATTGAAATAAGTGCCTCTAAATTTGTAATTAATTTGAAGCTTTTTGATGAAATAACACATTAATAAAGTATTAAATTGTTTGAAACAAAGACCCGCAAAATAAAATATTTAATATTATTCAAGAAAACAATATTATATAGGACGAAAATAATGTAGCTATGTTTCATTACTCGAGCTTGTAAATAGTTTTTCCATAACTAAAAAGAATGAAAACTTTTGAGATTTAGGATAAATTTTTCTGTCACTTGTTATATCATTTCCCCTGGCACCCATTGCTAGACTAGTATTTTGCAGACGAAAACTTTATTTGTAAATAAAGACTTACCTCCCTTTAATCAGGTAGTAAGTGATAAATGCGTGTATTGCTGGATAAAAAAGATTCGGTCATGTATCATTATATAAGAAAAAGATGAAAATGAAAATGTATGTCTGTGATACACTTGTATCTGAAATTATCTTGTATCTGATATGCTGCCATGTTGGGACTTCAAATTTGGCATATGAGTGTACGTCTTAATCTGTAACGTAAAACAAACCTAAAGAGTTCTTAGCTAAGTCACTTTAAATCTTGTCCAGTCAAGATAAGATAATCAAATTTTGTTGCAATACTATCTTAATGACGAGATAACTTTTCATCACGGTACAAGATAAATTACCTCTTTTTGTCGTAGCTGTAGAACTGTAGCTCTCCGAATTTTTTTGGTTGACAGACTGGAGGGTTACAGTGCCATGGCCAGCCATTGAAAAAACTATATTTATTGCGCACAAAAAAGTGCGCTCGGTTCTCGATTTATTTCTCCATATTTTTAAGACTATAATCTCAAAATATTACTAACCGCGTGTTCTTAACATATTCTTTGACTTTTTCACAACGAAACATTCTTTACAATTGTTGTCAATAGCTCCACTGGCCCTGAAATTGAGATCGTCGAAAGTTTATTTATATTGCCTTTTTTGTTTGCAAGATTATTCGCTTTAATGCTCTTCGTACAGATGTAAGTTGTGAGAGTACTTGATAAAGAAGTAAGGGCGTTTTTGAAATCTAGTATTTTTGTAACAGAGGTAAGAATTTGAAAGAATCCAGAATCAAGCGCACTTTTTTGTGCGCAATTTGTATACAGTTTTTTCAGTGGGTGGCACAGTATCACCGGTCTGTCAATATATCTTTTATAAGAGAGCTGCAGTTCTGCGGCTATTTTTGTCGAGATAGATATCAGAAAAATACGAAAGCTTATCTTGACTCTATAAGATAAATGTCGGTGTGTTACGACAAACCTGAAAGTTTTCGTCACTTGACGAGATAGTTTTCTTGACTTGTTATGATATGCTTCGTTGTCGAAAAATGATGTGAAGGGCATACATAGGAAACCTTATGAAATGATTATTTTTAAATAAAATCAAAATAATTGCACAATCACAATGTGGCTAGAGTTTAATGTAAGTAGTTGGCGACTGTTGTTCCATCACTCGAGGCTACCATGTTTTCAGTTATCTTGTTACTAGGTATCCATGATACACTCGATGAAATGTACTTTAACAATAATGACCTCGAATTGTCGTCCAAAGAATAATTTGGTTGTTAATAAAATTCGTATTAAATAAATTTACTAATCACTAAGAATCCTGCTTCGGCTAATAATTGTTATACTAGGAACATAATGTAAACGACATATACAAGTAATAGCTAGATATTTGACTTAATAATAAGAGAAAATTGACAAAGGTCATGTTGAAGTCATTTCCATTGGCATACAATTTATTTGTGATCGCTGTGCTCCTATTTCGTTTTGTTTTATATACTTTTGAGCTTTAATACTATTCGTTATCTACATATAATTTATTTAAATTTAATGATTATTCATAAATCTAATCCAAACGTCTTTTGAAATATCATTACTTTATTAATAGAAATATCAAGAATTTGTCGAAGACTGTAATTGTAAAGTGGATGGGCTTGCCAGCAAACTTTGGGATTACCTTCATTCTTCCAACGGAAAACGGGAAATCCTAAATCCACCTGGAATAACAGGAATCAAGAATATCTCTTATATATGGTTACATACTGAAATACCCGAAAGAGTTGAAGCAGGTGTTTTAAGATGGTTATCAGATGAAGATTGCAGATCTATTATGATGGACGCAGAAAAGAGGATTATGGACTGTGTAAATGAGATGAACATTCGGATTCAGAAATGCTGGGCAGGAATTCTTGGAGACATGATTTCTTTTCATTTGCATGGTATTGCAGAATTATCTCTTGCTTTTGGTTTACTAAGTCTCTTTTTTCCAGTTGCTGCTCTCATTGGTGCCTTGTTTACAGCAATCGTGTTGGCCCCTGTAGCACTTCTATTCGGCTTATTTTGGAGTGCAGAGTGGCATAAGACGCAAGTAGATAATATATTTGTTCAGTGCGTCAATCGTATAAGTAGATGGGATCTGCAGGAAAAATTCAAGAATACGTTTGGTAGGGAGTACTTTAAAATAATCCATCGAGTATTTCTTGAAGATATCCCAAAAGAAATAAACGCACTCCGCGTGACGTTAAAAAATCTTGAATCAGAGCAACAGATCTTGAAAGAAAAGGAAGATTCTCTAAAAATTCTTAGGAAAGAAATTGAGAAAATCAGGACAGAAATGACTGAGATGCATGCTAGTCTTTCTGAGATAATTGATCAATGATCGGAGAAGTAATTGTTCTTTAAAACACTTCTAGAATACTGTAGAAGTACTTTTTCCGTGTGGTATTAATTTACGCTATTTATGCACTTACAAATTTTTGCGGAAATTTGTCCAAGCGAACTTAATTTTGATGTAAGACTTATAGTGACAGTCTAGAAATTCAGCGTAATTTTCTAATAGCGGATTAAACAGAAATTAGGAATCCGCGGATTTATGACCCCGTGGAAAAAAATTACGTCTACAGTAAAAGGTCCATATTATACTCATATACTTTATAAAATATACGTTCTCTCATTTGGGGGGGGGGGGGGGGT
>PRKT01001577.1:0-15075 GCA_003671525.1 Saccostrea glomerata | reverse complement strand
GGGGGGGGGGGGGTATGTGGTTCTTTAAAAAAAAAAGTCTGTTCATAAGAAAGTTCAAGTTTACATTGCAAACTTTAAGTTAAACAATTTATTTGCTGGACTTGACACTCGTATCGTCGACATCAGATCAGAGACTTAAATGAAAGAGAGACAGGGGAATCTAGATCAGAACAAATTACATCGGGTTAGGGAAAATGTTATCACCCTCTACTTCACTTCACATGACTATTTCAAGATGTTGATTTATACACATCATAAATTTCTTGGATCGAAACATGAAAAAATCCCCTGATCGGACATATGCCATACCTTTCACTTGGAAAAGAGTCTCTGTAGTGAGCTTTGAATCCGAAATTATGAGGACAATCTCAGGTGGACAGTGGAGCCTTTGTGAGTTAAAACTTTCCTTCAAGCCGTAATGAAACATTGACTTTATGTGTCTCTTGATATTTGAAAGACTCATGAAATAATATTTAAGACTAATTTTAAACGATCTTCAACTTTGTTTTACTTTGGTGGATTTTTGTACATACCAAGTTTTTGATTCTTTTTAACGACGTTCGATCCCGATATTTTAAAAAGTCTTAAACGTTTTTTGCCAAGTATATTTTTAGTTTCTACATACATAGCTTAATTAAAATTCAAATCAAAAAATGGGGGTCAATACTCTTCTTTTGGCGCTACAGTACATTTAATATGACCTTTTTGCACTGAAATTTGTGTCTTAATTAAAAATTAAATTTTAGACGTTTTCCCTCCAATATTTTTATCCAATTAAAGCATGAAACAAAATGTACTCTAAGTTTGTTGAAAAAAGACACTTAAAAATTGTGACTAAGAAAAAGTTTTTCAAATTGCTTCGCATTATCAATTACTTGATCTTTCTGCACTAATAAAAAGTGATTTTTCTGGCATTGAAAATTTAATAAGCAAGAAAATTATTTTAAAGTCTTAAACTTTTTCTGATTTTAAGCAAATAGGTCAAATTTTCTTCAATATATAGAAAAGGACATCAATAGTGGGGGTTTATGAAGTAATTTTTTAGATATTACTAAAAAAGTGTCAATTTTACGTTAAAATCAGCTCAAATTTTTCCGGATTTTCAGAATATATTTACTATATTTGTCACACTTTGTTGATAGAATTCAAAAGAAATAATTTAAGAGATATTTCAGAACCAGGATAACACATTTCACTGCAAAAAACAGCTTTGTGTGCAACCAGGATGGAAAATAGGAATCCAAAATTACCAGTACTGTTATAGTTCAAAATAGAAAAATTTATCATTTTCCTTTAAAAAACCTTCCGCCACAAAATATAGTCTCTAGCTTAATTTTACTTGAATGGAACTTAATCGCGGTTTTTTCATTGAATATAGTTAAATTTGCACTGCAGAATTCAGATTAAATGTTAGAACTTTAAAATGGTGCAGAATTTTATAAATAAAGGACATGCCCAAAATACTCAAAAAATCTCAGGATCGAACGTCCTTAATGACTTTTCCTTCAATAATTTGTATGCCCCCGTAATCGAAGATTCGAGGGTATATAGTTTTTGCCCTGTCTATCTCTCTGTCTGCAAAAAATAATATTTTTTGGTGGATGGAGCTATGCCATTGCTTTCGAATCTCACAGGTGTATTACTTGTGACAAGACCTTTCTTTAGGAATCGCCAAATTTGACCTCGTGACCTTGGAGTATGACCCATTTTTACAAAATATTTCCGAACATTAACAGTAACCACAACTTTTATAAAGTTATCGCAAGGGCTTTCATACTGCAAATCCTTATTCATTGCAACAAATTCTTACATATGGTTTGAAATTAGTTGACTTTGACCTTAGAGTTTGGTCTATTATAAAACATAAACGTTGACCATGACTTAGAACCGTTAGTACGTGCTGGGGCTTTCATATTTCACGGGCGTATTTCTCGTGAAAAAACCTTCCCTTGGGTACCAACAGTTTAGATCTCGGAGTTAGGCTTGTATTTGAGGAATTTCAACCCTTGCCATAAGTGGCAATACGGGGGAATCAGTGTTTCACAAACACATTTTTTTTATATTTTAATGTTCATTTAATATACGAGGGTTGATCCAAAAGTTCGTGGAATTTCTTTCTAAAATTTTATCGTGATTTGATTAAAGCAAACAACAGGCAAATTCATAAGATAGAGTTATAATGCAACAATATTGGAAAACACCACTTTCCAATTACCAATGAGGTCACACGAGCTTTCTGAAAATGGATAGTTGTGAAACCCGGGGGAGCCTTCGAGGTAACCTCCAGTTAGGTATGTCACGTCACGTTATAAATGCTACTCGCCCTAATGTCCAATTTGAATTCCTAATTCTACAAAATGCTGTCTTTTTCTACATTTTTTTTCCTTAAAAAAGCCTCGGGATCCCTTCGCACCAACTTATATTTAATTTTCACTCATATTTCAAATTACTACCCATCTTTCCATTTGATGTTCCAATGATGTTTCAATTTCAGTAGCAATGTCAAGAACAGTACGACAGCCGACAACGTCCATTAATGCTTTTAATTTGATTATGGGGATCTGTACCTAAAACAGAGTCTCCAAAAAGCGATCACACCTTTAATCAACGTCCATGTCAGTTTTATATTTACTTAAATTTCTTATGCCACCTAAAACCAGTAACTAAATGCATTTTTCCCAAGCCTTTGTCAATAATATACGCGTTTAAGATTAAGAGTGATCCCGGATTTTTCAAAAAACGTATGACTTGACCGAACTTTGACGTTGTCTAACAACTTAAAGGAGAACAATAAATAATCAATTAATAAACTAAATATCCAGTAAAATCAGTAAAACTTTCACACAAGGGTTTATAAAACATCAAGCAAATGTCAAGAACAGTACGACAGCCGTCAACGTCCATTAATGCTTTTAATTTGTTTATGGGGATCTGCACCTAAAACAAAGTCTCCAAAAAGCGATCACACCTTTAATCAACGTCCATGGCAGTTCTATATTTACTTAAATTTCTTATGCCACCTAAAAACAGTAACTAAATGCATTTTTCCCAAGCCTTTGTCAAAAATATACGCATTTAAGATTAAGAGTGATCCCGGGTTTTTCAAAAAACATATGACTTGACCGAACTTTGACGTTGTCTAACAACTTAAAGATGAACAATAAATAATCAAATAATAAACTAAATATCCAGTAAAATCAGTAAAACTTTCACACAAAGGTTTATAAAACATCAAGCAATCGTAAGAATGACATAATTTTCGTTTTATATACCACATAGGCCGGTTTAAATCCCATTTCACGTATTAAGAATTAAAATGAAAATAAACGCGTTAATGTCTCCCCCGCATTTCCAAACAATCGTTTCTATGGCAACTGCCATAGAGTTACTTATCAAAGATGTTAAAACTGTTTTTCAATTTAAAATATTCATCAAGTGTTTATATTTTCATTTGTAATTTTCAACCAATTCCACTTAAAAATGAATAAAATATGAACTTTTGGATCAACCCTCGTACATTCGAATTTTTTCTTGACATTTTAGTTATTTTGTGTTGTCAATTTTTATAATCCTTTATCTGTACTTCTGTAAAGCTTTTAAGATTAAATTCTTTTACATGTAAAACAGATATTACTGAGAACCGGCTTTTACGATTTCGAATTGCCTTGAAATGCAATCATATTACATTTCTTTGTAAATACTAATTAAAGCAATGTAATTTAGATGGCGAAATTCGCCTCACCAATCCTCCTTTTGTGACTGTATCTTTATATGAAAAATTTGAATATTGTGTGTGGTATCGCAGTATGATGTTCATGATCGGAAGGCTCTACGATATCACCACGCTTATTTTGATAATGTTTAAAACAAGCGAAGCGGGATTGTGGCCAACATGAATCGGGGTTAGTCGTTAAAAGAGCGTAGTAGAAGTGCCGTAATCGTACAAACAGCGCGGAAGCATCGTATAGGGATCTTCGTGATCGTAGTAAAAGCGCCGTAAGAGTGTAGGAACTTACCATGTACGCTCATACGCTCCCTATACGTTTGTACTACGTTTTCACTACGATCTCTCTATGTTCCTGAAGATCCTAAGAAGACCAACAATGACCTTACGCCGATCACATCACGACCTATCAGACACGAGTTTGTTCTCATAGCGCTGATACTTAACCAATTATCATCTGTAAACTACATGTAATTGGTGACACTATACTTGATGACCATTTGCAATTGAGACTTTCACATCTTGTTACAGTTACAGTTGATAATGCCATGTGGTAAAGGCCGCAAAAAAAAACTACGGTCGCAAGATATGTATCATCGCTAAAAATCGTACAACAAAAATCTGCAGTTGCAAGATATATTTACATCATCGCCAAAATCGTACTAGAAGCGTACTGTAATCGTAATATGATCGGCACCACCGTAGCGACAGCGCGGTACAGTCATCTAGGTCTGTGTAGCGTCGTAGTATGATCTTCAACGTCGTATTGACAGCGTAGCGTATAAATGTAGTAAACACGGCTGCTTGTCGGCAACGGTCTGAGAACATCGTAGTATAAGCGTGTTAGCAGCGCGTTTGACGTAGGGACATCGTAGTACGGTAATAACGAAGACTTTAATTTGCCATATTGCTCTATTTAGACACCGATCGGCTGCGATTTGCCCCGATCCAAAAAAAAAAAAAACAGATCGTGGCTTGATCGGGATGATCGCCGTAGAATCGCAGCTCTGTGAGAACGGGGGTAATCAATCTGTTATCCGTCGCCCGCTTTGCGCAGTGGTTAGAGCTTCTGATCTAGAGTTGCGAAGTAAAGAGTTGATCCTTACATTTGAATCGAATTGTGAGACGTCCTTCAGGTTAGACCGTGTAAACCGAGGTCCCTGTCGCAGTAATTGCTGGCACGAAGAAGATTACTCACTGCTCAATGGCCTTAAGTGCAGAGTATAGAAGAAAATTTTCAGCTTATTTTGAAATGTCTGCTATTATTTACTCTTACAGATACATGCGTACATAGTTATGAAATGTCACAGACACATATTATATCTTTAATATCATATTTTTCATTTTCAATACATTGAAAACATTTAAATGATAAAAGTACTAACTCTCAATGATAGTATATTTGCAGTTGTAAATTCCCCACATTCGGCCACAATGCGAGTTTTTCAGTAATCTGTTTCAACCTCTGATGTGTGGGATATAAACACAAGTGGTTAGTAATGTAAAGAGTCCTTTGCTGGCTTCTCTGTTTGGCTGATAAATACTGGAGATTTTTTTAAAATATAAATCTCGAAGAAGCCGTAAACAGACCAAAGTTCAAAGGGAGCTGCTGACGAATAAACCCGGAAGAGTAAGGATAATTAGGTTAAACTTCATGTTATGTAGATCCAGTTCCGTTATGTGTGACCTTTATGAAGTATTTTATGTATTTATTAAATTCATTATATAATGCTCATTGCGATGAGTACTTTGTTTATTACCTGCTTCGATCTTGGATTTGACTGTTAAAGGAATGAATGCATTGGTTAGTTTTGATGTAACGATTTTACAGTTAACGAAGTTCGCTCCTCAGGTTTTCAGCAGATTTTTGTCTTGGCCTATATTTAGTTCTTACCACAGGTGTCTGAAGTTTTTATCGTAAAAAAAAATCCGGAAAAAAATTATTTCCCATCTTCAACTAAAAAACACCAGTTTTGTAATAAGATATTCAAAGTCAATTAAAAAAATAAAAAACTAAAAAACAATCGAATATTAAGCTTTTTTACCAATCAATCACATAGAGCTTTGTTGCTACATGCATGAATGTAAATTATGGTTTATATGTAACTGCTTTATATATCAGTTTTTTTAATCAAATGGATAAGAAGAATTACAAAATGCTAAAAAATAAGTTTTTAAGCATCTACTGTTACATGACGTTTAAAGCTGGATTCAATCTGCCATTCATTTATGTTATAAAAAGATATTATTGTCTTTTTTTGTCTTTTCATGAATAATTTTCTTTTAGATATTGGAATCTTTTTTTTCTAAAATCAAAAAGCATTTTAGAATTGATGTTAGCAACCCATTGAAGACATATTATATTATAAGAAGAACAATGCGTATATTTATTTGATAAATGAAATGAAATAGCACCTCAGGATCAAATGAAATATGTGAAAACTAACATAATTACATGTACATGTACATGTAATTGATTTTTTTTTTTATAGTTTTTCTTAGCTTTTGGTGTGTAAAACAGACAGACTTGTCACGTAGTCATAATTCATATTTGTGATTTACACACCAAACTTAATAACGTTCATTGTATTTACACGTCACGTGTTTAAAAGTATTTAAAAAAACTCAGTATATGGATTCTCACTGCCTTTTTTTCCTGACATTTTTATAAACGTCTCTAGCCTCATTGTAGTTAGCTTAAATGCATTTATCTCCTCGCAGCAGGCTTGGGGTAATGCTAATTGTAATGGTAATGCATTACAATGCATTACATGAACTCCAAGTAATGCTAGTAATGTGTAATGCCAAAAAAATTGCATTACATGTAATGGTAATGTAATGCATTACTTCATTAAAATCAGTGTAATGCTGGCATAACATAGCATTTCAAAGCATTATTTTGCACGTACCTATTAAAAGATATTTAAATAGACATGGAAAGTATTGTTTAAGTTATTTTTTTTTTTATTTCTTTTGCAAATGATAAAATTTAATGAAAAAAGTTACACTATTTAAATAGAATTTCTGTGTTTATTTAAATACATTTTTTATTCTGTGGAAAGTACACTTATCTTACATTTAAGTCTTCAAACTTATTTTAGATAAGATTTGATTTCAAAGAATTATTCAAAATAGTTTTTTTTTTAATAAAAATTGTGTATGAGGTACTCTAATTAATGTAAATTAATAATTGCCACAGCTAGAGAGTCATCAAAACACACTCTGGGTTATGTAACAATTAAACAGTGCATTGTTTGGAGAAGTGCTCCAAATTACCTAGCTGTCTCTTTCTCCCGACTGTATTTTTAAAACATTAATTGAGCTGGTCTAGCTTAAACTGACCATGAAAAATACATTGAACCAAAGAAAATATAAGACATACAGGCATTATATGCTTAGCAAAGCAAAATGTACATGCTGACTATCTTTTGTACAACTCTGTCAATGCATTTATTTTTTTTCATAGGGTACTTGATCGAAATAATCTAATTGAAGCTTTATTATTAAATATTTTGGGCAGGGCTTAACGTGTTTTAAAAGTTGAATTGCTTCTTAACATCAATAGTTATACAAAAAGTGCATATTGTACATGTTTTATATTACTGACAATTTAAAAGTTTAAACTTTCTATGAATGTAATCAACTTATTGACAGTGTAATATATACAAATACTTGAAATCAATTTTGAATTATCCTTTATCCTGTTTAGTTTTGAAGGGTGGATGCATGCTTATGAAAAAATTTTGCAAAGTTTTGAATAATTTTCTATTTTTAAAAACCTCCAAAAGTAATGGTAATGGTAATGCATTACTTTACTAAAGTAATGGTAATGTAATGCATTACTTTAAGAAAATAGAGTAATGGTAATGGTAATTCAATGCCCAAATTGTTGAAGTAATGGTAATATAATGCATTACTTTACAATGTAATTCGCCCCAAGCCTGCCTCGCAGATATAATTCTACTCGTATTTTTTTTAAATTTGAATAATCCGTCAAAGACTTTATGGGCTGTTCTCATATCCGTCGTAGATATTTTCCACCAGACCATCCTGTAGCCCGTCGTTGTAGTAACCTTCACCTCCGGACTTGAATGCCTTGTTGTTAAATGTATAGTTTGGATGTTTGAAATTTATAGTTACGATCTTGCCAGTTTTCCTTCTAAATCTGCAAAAATAAATAAAGAGCAATAGCGCATTTGATAGGCATTTTTCGCCTACACTACTAGTGATTTTTTTTTTAATTACATTATTTAACCGAAATTTTGTCATGCAATCTTAGTTTATACATGCATAAAACTAATCACACAATAATGATACATGTACAACAATGGTAATAGTTCCCTTATATGATAAATATAACAACAGGCACAGGGTCCACATCGCTCACCTGAGCACTTGGCTAGGAAAAAGCACATATCAGATCAGAACTGAAAATTTACTGAGGTTTGGGCGGGCTTTAATTTTAACGCTCCAGGGGGTCATGATTTGAACAAAGTGGAATTAACACTACCTGAGGATAATTCCCGATAAATTTTACTTCAAAAGAAGATTTTAAAAGGTTTCCCTCTATTCTCCTAAGTAAAACTTTTATCAGCCAATTGGCTCTAACCTACCCCGGGGGTCATGATTTGAACAAACTTGAATCTACACTACCTGGGGATGATTCCACAGCAGTTTCATCTTTCCTGTCCTAGTGAGTCTTGAGAAGAAGATTTTTAAAGATTTTTCCTAAACATCCCTATGTAAAACTTTTATCAGCCATTCGGGCCAACCCTACCCCCAAAGGGTAATGACTTGAAAAAACTTGAATCTACACTACTTGAGGATAATTTCACATAAGTTTCATCTTTCCCGTCTCAATGGTTCTTGAGAAGAAGATTTTAAAAGATTTTTCGTGTATATTCCTAAGTAAAATTTTGATCAGCCATTTTGGCCCCACCCTTCCCAAGGGGTTCATGATTTGAACAAACTCGAATCTACACTTCCTGAGGATGATTCTACATGATTTTCATCTTTCCCGTCTCAATGACTCTTAAGAAGAAGATTTTAAAAGATTTTTCCTATAAATTCCTATGTAGAACTTTGATCAACAATTTTGACCCCACCCTACCCCGGGGGTCATGATTTGAACAAATTTGAATCTACACTATCTGAGGATGATTCCACATGAGTTTCATCTTTCCTGGCTAGGTGTTCTTGGGAAGAAGATTTTTAAAAATGCAATTAATTCTTCTATAATTCATAATTATCTCCCCTTGGAAAAGGGCACTTCATTTGAACAAACTTGGATTTCTTTTACCCAAGGATACTTTGTAGCAAGTTTGGTTGAAATTGGCCGAGTGGTTCTTGAGAAGAAGATGAAAATGTGAAAAGTTTACAACGAAAACAACGACGACGACGACCACAACAACAACGACAGACAACGGACAAATTCTGATCAGAAATGCTCACTTGAGCCTTCGGATCAGGTGAACAAAAAATTATCCAGTCTGTTTGGAACATATAGTAAATATTAATGTATCCATCTAACGATGACAAACTGTAGCCAAAGACCACCCTTAACCAGAAAAACAACATTTGAATAAATTTATTTGGATGTGACTGCACTTCATTCCATTTAGATAATTTTTGTTAAAGGTAATATTTATTTTAAAAATGATGAAAATATATATTCAATTTTTCGTCTCATATATAATTTTAGAATTTAGCAATCTGTCTTAAAATTATCCATTTGACTTCGTTGGCTCAGTGGTATGATTACAGGAAATCAAATATGGAGATTGCGAGTTCGATCTCAGATTTTTCTATTTTAGCTATTTTATTTTTTTTCTGTGTGAATCTTTTCTAAGTTTTTTTATTATGTTTTTATAGTATACATAATTTCAGAAATTTGTACGATATTATTATACACATTACACTTTGAAAGTACCTCAGGAAAAGGTAGTCCTAAATTATGTTATAAAAGTTTGCATATTCATAGCTACTTGTTTCATTTTAATTGATTTTCTAAATCTTTTGTCTCAGAATTAGAGTATTGAACAAGTAAAATGATTGTCATTTGACGTAATTGCAACTATGAAAATATAACACTCATCCTCAAATTATATAACAAAGTTTGATCTTAAATTGAAAAAAGTACAGTTTATCTATATATAGTAACAGGTGATTTCCTTTTAAATTCTTGAGTCGGCTGTGTCGTCTGTAGGGCAGCTTTGGCTCTTTACTGATCTTAAATTACAGGAAGTTCTTGCAAAGATGGGTTGCTTTACTGACAAGAAAATTGTACGTCTGATAACAAATATTTTGTCACATTTAATAGGAATCGTTTTTTACATTGTCGATTAGAAGGACTTTTGCATTGTAAATATACCTTGTTTTACGTTTTAAAACTCTAAAAGTTTCAAAATTATCTGAATTATCAACAATTGTACGACCAGATATTTCTGAATTGTCTCTTAATGATACACCAAAAGCTTTTTTAAAGATTTTTGTCAATTTTGAGATTTTTGGCTAAGAATAGGACAATTATCACTGCTTTATTATGCATTAAAAATTCTTGCTGATTATTAAATTTTTAAAAAAATTATTTCACAGTTATCAAACATAAACACTTCCACATGTAAATGTTCCGTTATTAAAGCTTCTGATTTAATCTGTGACTGCCTGCTACTAAAAGGAGCAATAAATCACTGTGACCACTTGGGGAATTCTTCACTAGCCACACAGAGGTTATCAGTAATTTAACTACATGGACCCCAGCTTTAGCATGTTTAGGGAAGATGATCTAACGGGTCACTATAGACCATTATGTAGGAGGTGTGGCTTAGCTTTTTTTCAATTTTCCGGGAAATCTTCCTTATTCAGAATTGAATCCATTTTACTTAACTAAAAGCACCTAAATACAGAAGGAAACCTCCCAATCCTTTAAATATGCATTGGAAATATGGATAAGTGACAGGTATCCAAAGATCCAAGGTGTCATATATTTGTAGCTTTGGCAGATTTTGTTGTGAAATGGGTTTTTGCACTCTGCTGTAAAGTAAGAACACACAGTTTGTGGTATTATTTCAAAGGATTCGGCTGCCTTATTTATTGACCAATTTCTCTGGCTAGATTGTTTCTCAAATGTGTGTTAACAAAACCGTACATCAGATTTTTTATATCTTGCTTAGTTCTCGAATAAGTGGTGGAAATGTAGAATTGTGCCAATAAATTGGTAACTTTGAAGGTCAAATAAATGTAACTTTTGATTTAGAAGATTTATCAAAAATCTGAGATACAGTTTTTTTAAGTTCAATCTTTAATCTACCATGAGGCAAAAAATTATGACTGTGAGATGTGGAATACAAAAAAGTTCATTTATAAAATATAAATGCACTACTATTTACATTAAAATATTAGTATTCTTTTCAAAAAATAAACATGAAAGTTTAAAAACGGATTATTGAATAGTAAATTTAACAAGCTTTCACATGATATACTGTATACTTTTAATATTTCAATTATCTTTACTGATGAATAAATAACAAGCATATCAAATTTTGCTGTTTGGAAACCTTTTGTGTATCCTTAAGTTAAAGCACAAAAAAGTCTCACCTTCTAACTAAAAATACTGTGAAGTAGACAATATTCATCACGATGACAGCTATGGTCATTCCCACTAAACCATATATCAAATCAACACTGATTGTCAATCCTACAGCTGCAAAATAAAAAGAAATCTATATAATGAAAAAATAACGATTTCCCCAGAAGCGTAAGTATTTATTTTTTTTTTACATTTAAGGGTTGAAGTGAAAAGAAATATACATGAAAATCAATAACTATTAATCGGTTTAACCAATATTGATGTTCAGATCAATGTATTTTATAAATTTTTTGATATCATTTGCAATATCAAAACAATTTAAATCAAATCACTTTTAATTACAATATATCTAATAAAATAGATATAAGATTTGACCTAGTCTATGTCAAGGACCTTTATTTAACTACATCCGGGAATACTAAGAATGAATCTTACTTTCTTCGCATGTATCTCCACGGAATCCTTTTTTACATCCGTTTTGACATTTTCCTGTCACGTGATGACAAACACGTGACCTTTTGCAGAAAATCCCACACTCCTTTGTACAATTTTGTCCGTACGTCCCAGGTTCACAGACTACAAATGAAAGGATAATTTATGAGATCAATATTAACTTTAATGTAATAATAATGTTATTATTATCTTTTCCACAAAATATTACACAAGTCTTTTTTTAGAATAATTATCTTGTCAACAGCATTTATCTTTTAAAGCTTTAAAATTTTACCGGTATTCCTTGCCAAATTCCAAAATTATCTGTGAACAAAATGCTTAATATATATTGTTGATATTAATCTACTTATATTACCATGATTGATACTTATATTTTAAAAGTATGTAAATTCAATGAATTGTAAAAGTATTCAAACATTAAATCTAATAAACAAAAGGGAATTTCTTAAAGCTTTAGACAAAGGTGTATATCGAAATTATATTTATGAATTTCCCTATCTAAATTATTTTGAACGGCTACAAAGTGAAAAACCTTACCAATTAAAAACAATAATAACTCACAATCAGTGCATTTATCTCCGCGCATTCCATCTGCGCATCCATTTTGACAAAATCCTGTCACGTGATCGCAGGGTTCTCTATCTCTGCAAAATCCACATTCACCAGAACAGAGATGTCCATGACTACCAGGTCCGCAAGCTGTTTGAAATGGTATAAGTAAAATATTTTTTACCCAGTGATAAAAAGTGGATTAAAATTATTTACTATATCTCAAACACTCATGACGTGTTTAACCTTACTTTCATTGCAGTAATCACCAGTGAAGCCATGGGGACAAGAAAAACAGGTGCCCATTGTTACATTGCAGAGTCTATCTTTACACGTGGTTGGACAATCCAAACACTCCCCTTCACTCTGTAGAGTGTTAGGACATCCTGATGGCAAAACGTAATAGACTTTAAACACAAGATATGGTATCAAGTTATCAACACATTTCATTTCTTAGAGTTAATACTACTGTTTTTTTTTTATATAAACATACTATATAGTCATTCGTTTTTTATTCACTGACATATTAAAAGAACTTATCTGAATCTGAATTAAAATATACAATTACTTAGTATGCTAATAGAGAAGAAGATTTTCAAAGAATTAATGTATTTTCACTATATAATTAATAGAGCCCCGAACTAATACAAGAAACCCTGAGCCTGGGGCCATAAAATTCACAATTTTGGAAGAGGCATTCTTGCTCTTTATAACTAAGTATTAGTTAGTTTATTTAATACCAAGGCGCAGAGAAGATTTTCAAAGAATTAATGTATTTTTAGTATAATCAATAGAGCCCCACCCTAACACCAGAACCCCTGACCCAGGGGTCATAAAATTCGCAATTTTGGAAGAGGCATATTTGCTAACTATGTACATAGTTAATTTTAAATTAGTGAATACCAAGGAACAGAGAAGAAGATTTTCAAAGAATTAGTTTATTTTCGCTATATAATCAATAGAGCCCCGCCCTATCACCAGAACCCCCGACCCTGGGGCGATAGAATTCACAATTTTGGATGAGGCATTCTCCCTTATCATAACTATGACTGTGCTTAATTCAATTATTGAACATCCAGGAGCAGAGAAGATTTTCAAAGAAATAATGCATTTTTACTATATAATCTATATAGCCCCGCCCTTGCACTAAAACTCCTGACCCTTGGGCCACGAATTTCACAATTTTGGTAGAGGACTCAATACTGATTACAATCATGCCAACAGTTTGACTGCTGGATGTCCAGGAGTAAAGAAGAGGAATTTTAAAGATTGCATTAATTTTAGTGGTTTTGGGCCCCAGGCCCCAGGTGCAGGGACCATTAAATTCACAATTTTGTTCCCCTTTATCCATAGATGCTTTGTGCCAAAAATGGTTGAAATTGGTTCAGCGGTTGCAGAGAAGAAACTGAAAATGTTCAAATTTTAAAGCATATATATATGACGCACGACACACACCGTAAGACAACGGACAAAACGGATAGCAATAGGTCACCTGAGTTTACTGAGGTGACCTAATGAATAAAAAAGACCGTAAACAATAAATAGATATATACCGTAAACTTCAACCTCGCACAATTCCAAGATGGCGATTTTTGAATAAAATGATGGATATGTGACTTCCGGATTTCTTTCATTGTAAATGATGACGTATCTGCCCCACATGTCAGACGTCAGAGTCATGATGGGGGTTGGGTATCCCGGTCTCGCCCTCAGCGTGTGATAACAAAGCTTGCCGTTATGTCGGTCTGTATCGTTAGATATGTAGAGGAAAAACCCCGCGAATCGTCCCCTATAATGGGCTCCTGCAAAATAAATTATTTAAAAATTGAAAGCAGTTCATAAAAATATTTTTTGAAATAAAGAAAAAGTGTCACGAGACAATGAAAATTTCCCAATTGTCAAGTCATAATATCTTACTTTTATTTCTTTTTTAATCTCATTGTGGCATACCCGGTATATAAGATCAGGTTTCCTTTCAAGGATAAACAAAATTTCTTGTTAAAAGCTATTTTCTTGCTCTCTTCTATATTTTGTAAAGACGGTATCATGTTCAAAGTTTTATCCAAGTATTGCTTCTCACTCTACTAAATTATGATGGTAATGTTCTACATGTAACACCTACCCCAGTATTGCCCGTCTCTGTAGTATACAGGAAATATGACTTAGTGGTAATAATCTAACACTAGCTACAGTATGGCCCTCTCTGTAGTATAATATAATTTGGTGGTAATGTTCTAAAACTAACCTCAGTATTGCTCCTCTCAGTATTATGTGATTTGATGATAATTCTCTAACTCTCACCCCAGTATTGTTCTCTTAAGTATAATACCGGTAGGACTTGTTGGTATTGTTCTAACACTTACCACAGTATTGTTCCTCTCTATAGTATATAATATGACTTGGTATTTATGTTTTATGTCTTACCCCAGTATCCTTCCTCTCTGTAGTAGATCTTGACTTGGTGGTTATGTTTTATGTCTTACCCCAGTATCCTTCCTCTTTGTAGTAAATCTTGACTTGGTGGTTATGTTTTATGTCTTACCTCAGTATCCTTCCTCTCTGTAGTAAATCTTGACTTGGTGGTTATGTTTTATGTCTTACAATGTACCCCAGTATCCTTCCTCTCTGTAGTAAATCTTGACTTGGTGGTTATGTTTTAAGTCTTACCTCAGTATCCTTCCTCTCTGTAGTAAATCTGGACTTGGCAGTTATGTTTTATGTCTTACCTCAGTATCCTTCCTCTCTGTAGTAAATCTTGACT
>PRKT01001576.1:40135-58660 GCA_003671525.1 Saccostrea glomerata | reverse complement strand
TTTTTTTTTTTTTAATGTTTTTTTTCATCCTGCGTAGGTGCATTAAAGCTTGTTAATACTAATAAAATATTAAATTTTTGTCTATATTTTATCAATATTTCATGCACATGTATTTAGTACCTTTTTTGTACACTTTTTAAAGGGTAAATTTCATTAAAGGCACAATAGAATTTCTAAATAGGAATGAAATATATGAGTAAACTTTGTGCGTGACAGTCTTTGTAATTATAGGTTTGACTAATTATTATCCGTTAAGTCGTTTTTGTGTAGGAGATAATCAGGCAAATTAAGTCTTATATTTTAAAATAGAATGGTCATAAACTTAGCAAATTTTATGGCATCGTATATACCCCCAAACAACCCTTTTATTAACTGATTAAGATGTCGTGATCTTTTTTTCTTCTTTCTTCAAGTTTTATTGTATAATAATTCCACAAAATAGTATCTAAGAAACAGCCGCGTGTGTGTTAGTTACCAATTATAATAATTTGATTATGGAGTTATCAAGTTAAACAATTGTCTATTTTTCATCAAATATTCTGTCAATAATTGTAATTCTAAAGTAACACAATGTGTGTACGATATGACTTTTTTGCACATGTGAGAAAAAACCAAAAAGTTATGTACAAAATGACTTCTGTAGTTTGCATACGAATATATGAGTCGGTTGGTGTACGAGTTAGTTGTAGTTCGTCGTAACTCAATGCGTATTCATGAGGCGAGAAATATATTGATAACGGCAAATATCAGGAATTAGGCTTTGTGTTTATCAACGAAATGTCTTTGAAATAACTTGAAAGTATTTGTTAACTTAATGTACATTTTATTTTCAAACATGGAAACAAGTCTACTTTCATTATTTTGGCTCTGCAAAAATCTCCGCTAGGGTCCCCGTGTGTTTACATTGATAGCCCAGATAAGCAGCAATAGCCTGTGGCTATATATAGCCACCGTCTAATAAATATTTAACCCTATGCCTAATAAATGAGAAATAAACCAATGGATTAAATGGTGAAAATTAGCAGTTACATCAAATTTTTAAGCTAAGAGACAAATTACACCCACCTCTCAATCAAACTGTAACAAATATTGTGATGTCAAAGATTAACAGCAATAACATCATCTATAGCAGGGCATTACGCGCTCAAATCCAAGGCGTGGATCTGAAATATGGTAGTAACCATCGCTATAATAATTGGATTTATTTCGTAAAGGAAATAAATCTTATTATAGGCCTTGCTCTGTCTTCCTCTCTGTGGACACTCGCGGCTTATATGCCTCTTTTAATTGCAAGTAAAACAAACAATGTCATTTCTTGATGTTCGTTTGCCACCGCCACTATGCTGTACCTGACCCCTCCATGGCATATGACGTTGCACAAGCTGCTTCAATTGCTAGTCTAAGAGCAACGACTTGAGTTATTCAGTTCTGTGTCTTTGTCATCATTAGGGCCCCGCAAGGATTTGCAGTTGCCCTATAGTATTCACTCTGTCGGTCTGTCCGTTTTTCTGTTTTTCTTCCGTCCACAAATGTTCTGTTTTTTCCGAATAACTTTTTTTATGGTTGATCAATTAAGTTCAAATTTGGTATGTTGGTTAAATAGACAATATGACATAATCATTTTGATGTTAAGTTTGTATTTCTATGTTCTCTGGTTTGGAGCTGGGGTAGTGGGGTAGATTCCTTAACTCTGTATAAGAATGAATTGACAAAGAGAGATAACTGCTGAAAATGCTTGTAAACTGTGAAAGCTGCAATGAGTCACTTGGGATTAATTAGCTTTTCTCTTGAAGAAAATCTAAAGCATTATCTTTATCTGTCACTCTGAAATTAAATGTCACCACTGTCTGCAAATGAAGTTTCTTTTGAAACTTAAGTAAAGAACTTTATTCGGTAAGAACCGATATTTGCCCCCCAAACCAATCTTTGATGGGGAAATATTTTATTATGTTCTTAAACAGGGGGGTATATGCTGACATCAAAGCACTGAATATTTTCATAAGTAATTATGTCATATGAACGAAATGACGTCACAAACATGATGTAAATTTCAGTTTTTTATGAATTCTTCAGAAAAATGTACATATTTTGTCGATATTTTGAGTAAAAGTCACCGAGCGCATGTGTGTTCAGGCTCAATATTTTGATACAATGTGTAGAATGATAATATCAATGAAATATGTAAATATTGTTCCTGAACAAACTTGTGCTCTATAAATTTTAAAGCTAAGATTGTTGAAATGTTGTCCATTTTGTCCTCTTTCTGAATAAAATCGGACTTAAAGTTTGTGACGTTATAAAAACAAAAATTGTGTATAAACTACTTTGAAACAATAGTATGTTCTGTTAATTTATATTTTTCATGCTATTTATTGAATGCAGCACATTTCAGGAAGTTTTCAAAATTTGACTTTTGCGGGGGCAAATATATGCAATATACCGCATATAGTTCTTTGGAATGCCATGAACACTCTGAAATGTGGATTTAAATATAAAAATTAATGTGTATACATTATTTCTCTTTTCTCTTAAAATACCCTACACGATGAGTTATGATTTCATTGAATTCTAAAATCAAAAAAAGAAGATACATTTTTATTTTTATTTTTACTACTTTTTTTTTGCTCTATGTAAATTCAACAGTATTAATTTTAAAGGTAGTTGGACAATATCCCCATTCTATCATTAATTACTTAAAAGTTCTTATTGTTAATTTAGAAAGAAATAATGACAGAAAAGTACAATTTATCCCTTGGGATTAATTATCTAGCCTACTGCAGAAAATTTGGTAGGCTTATCTTTATCTGTCACTTTAAGATTAATGAAAACCTTTGTCTTCAACTCCTATTTGTTTTGAAGTAAAGGTCAAGCCTACATGATATTTGCGTTCATTGAAGCCTTGCATTTTATATAACACAAGCTTCATTATTGTCTAAATATGCAAATCAATGTTGAGTTGTTCTTTACTGCCTTTTTGTAAATACATGGATTTTAAGGTCACCTGAGTATCTCAGGTGACCTATTGCTATCCGTTTTCGTCCGTCGTCATGCGTCGTTCATCGTTTGTCCTGCGTCGTTTGTAAACATTTGAACATTTTCAGCTTCTTCTCTGCAACCATGCACTCAACCAATTTCCACCAAATTTGGAGGGGAACAAAAATTGTGAATTCCATGGTCCCTGTAATCATGCTAACAGTTTGACTGCTTGATGTCCAGGAGTAAAGAAGATTTTTAAAGATTGAATTAATTTTAGTAGTTTTAGCCTCACCCCTCAGGCCCCAGGAGTACAGGGACCATGGAATTCACAATTTTTGTTCCCCTCCAAATTTGGTGGAAATTGGTTGAGTGCATGGTTGCAGAGAAGAAGCTGAAAATGTTCAAATGTTTACAAACGACGCAGGACAAACGATGAACGACGCATGACGACGGAAGAAAACGGATAGCAATAGGTCACCTGAGATACTCAGGTGACCTTAAAATCCATGTATTTACAAAAAGGCAGTAAAGAACAACTCAACATTGATTTGCATATTTAAACAATAATGAAGCTTGTGTTATATAAAATGCCAGGCTTCAATGAACGCAAATATCATGTAGGCTTGACCTTTACTTCAAAACAAATAGGAGTTGAAGACAAAGGTTTTCATTAATCTTAAAGTGACAGATAAAGATAAGCCTACCAAATTTTCTGCAGTAGGCTAGATAATTAATCCCAAGGGATAAATTGTACTTTTCTGTCATTATTTCTTTCTAAATTAACAATAAGAACTTTTTAAGTAATTAATGATAGAATGGGGATATTGTCCAACTACCTTTAAAATTAATACTCTTGAATTTACATAGAGCAAAAAAAATGTAGTAAAAATAAAAATAAAAATGTATCTTCTTTTTTTGATTTTAGAATTCAATGAAATCATAACTCATCGTGTAGGGTATTTTAAGAGAAAAGAGAAATAATGTATACACATTAATTTTTATATTTAAATCCACATTTCAGAGTGTTCATGGCATTCCAAAGAACTATATGCGGTATATTGCATATATTTGCCCCCGCAAAAGTCAAATTTTGAAAACTTCCTGAATTGTGCTGCATTCAATAAATTGCATGAAAAATATAAATTAACAGAACATACTATTGTTTCAAAGTAGTTTATACACAATTTTTGTTTTTATAACGTCACAAACTTTAAGTCCGATTTTATTCAGAAAGAGGACAAAATGGACAACATTTCAACAATCTTAGCTTTAAAATTTATAGAGCACAAGTTTGTTCAGGAACAATATTTACATATTTCATTGATATTATCATTCTACACATTGTATCAAAATATTGAGCCTGAACACACATGCGCTCGGTGACTTTTACTCAAAATATCGACAAAATATGTACATTTTTCTGTAGAATTCATAAAAAACTGAAATTTACATCATGTTCGTAACGTCATTTCGTTCATATGACATAATTACTTATGAAAATATTCAGTGCTTTGATGTCAGCATATACCCCCCTGTTTAAGAACATAATAAAATATTTCCCCATCAAAGATTGGTTTGGGGGGCAAATATCGGTTCTTACCGAATAAAGTTCTTTACTTAAGTTTCAAAAGAAACTTCATTTGCAGACAGTGGTGACAATTAATTTCAGAGTGACAGATAAAGATAATGCTTTAGATTTTCTTCAAGAGAAAAGCTAATTAATCCCAAGTGACTCATTGCAGCTTTCACAGTTTACAATGGGAGCATTTTCAGCAGTTATCTCTCTTTGTCAATTCATTCTTATACAGAGTTAAGGAATCTACCCCACTACCCCAGCTCCAAACCAGAGAACATAGAAATACAAACTTAACATCAAAATGATTATGTCATATTGTCTATTTAACCAACATACCAAATTTGAACTTAATTGATCAACCATAAAAAAAGTTATTCGGAAAAAACAGAACATTTGTGGACGGAAGAAAAACAGAAAAACGGACAGACCGACAGAGTGAATACTATAGGGCAACTGCAAATCCTTGCGGGGCCCTAATGATGACAAAGACACAGAACTGAATAACTCAAGTCGTTGCTCTTAGACTAGCAATTGAAGCAGCTTGTGCAACGTCATATGCCATGGAGGGGTCAGGTACAGCATAGTGGCGGTGGCAAACGAACATCAAGAAATGACATTGTTTGTTTTACTTGCAATTAAAAGAGGCATATAAGCCGCGAGTGTCCACAGAGAGGAAGACAGAGCAAGGCCTATAATAAGATTTATTTCCTTTACTCTGATTACCTATGTTTTAATCATTCATTAATCATAAGCTGCACCCTTTTAATTCTACCCCATGATGGGGCCCTTGCTGACTGGTCAGTTTTCTAGTTCTTCTTACTACAGTTTTCTGTATCTACGTCATCAAAGGTCACAGGCCGTGCACGCAGAATATTCAAACAGACTTCAGACTCTAAAAAGCTGTCTTTTGCCAATGTATCTAACACCTCTTGTGGTGCCTTTTGGTAAGCCAAGGTGACTAGTTATATAATTCCTTGTCCCAGCTCCAACAGTGATTCCCCTGGTTTCCTCCGTCTCATTTGCAAACTCAGGCTTGTATAGTTCTTCAATATTTGGTGTTGCAAATCACTTTTTGAGTGCACTAACATGCTCTTTGTAATTATCTTTCTTTTCTAAGCTTAAATTACTTAGGACTTGTTGTGCTGCGCCTCCTAGACTTACTGCCAAGAAAAGACATCTCTGTTTGTCGTTCCATTCTTTAAGTTCTGCACCGTACTCAAAATGAACCTTGAAATCCATCCCTGGTGATGTGCCTTCAAAAAATGATGGTGTTATCTTTGGCCTGCGAAACTGTACACCCTTAGATATGCCTGGCGGTGAATCATGGTTTTCTTCTGCGTGTTTCAACTCTCGATTAGTACCTGGATAACTCTCTGCAGATTTAGCCTTTGTCTCAGCGGCAATACCTTTGCCTTTACTCTCTTCATTTGCTTTTTTCTACCGCGTCTTGTAAATGTATTACTTCATTTAATGTCGCTACTAAATTGTAACTTTTCTATTGATTGCGTATTGGTCTTAACTATTATATCTTCTCTCTTGTCTTGATTACTGTAAGATAATTCGTCCTGATTTTGTCTCTGACTGAGCTGAGATTGGATATTTGTTATCCTTGTTTATTGTTGGATCCAGGAATGATCCATCCATTACCGGCATACATCCTCTTGATCGAAGTACATGTATATCTCTTGGCATAGGACTATTTTGTGGCATGAGCAACATGCTCACACCCCTTTGCGAACGCATTTCCTCAAGCAAATGAGCATCTTCACTTTGTCCCTTGCCTGATAAATAAAGATTCTCATATCCCATGATAACTTTGGAGGTCTCTCTTCTTCCACCATCTTTTCTGAGGTATCTTTAATGCCAGAGTCACGCATTGGATTACTTCTTGTGCGCGGCTTTGCAATATTACTCCAATTATGTTTTTTCTTTGTCTTCACCACCTGATGCCATTTTGTATGAAGGCTGATAGTTTCCAATCCAGAAGCTGCCACCAATTTGCTATAAACCACAAGCACCAAACACGAAATAAGTTATTATTATTTATTTTTTGCTTGTCAAAGAATTTTTGGTTTGGAATATTTTGACTGAGGTGCACCTCGTCCCCCTTTGGAAAAAAATTTCGAGATCCGCGCCTGCACTTCTGTACCGGTATATATGAGAAAAGTTTTGTGTGTTTAGATCCCTGATCTTTTCTGTATTAAACTTAAACCTTATTTGTAAACAGCTTAAGAGACCACTTGAAGGCATGATATGCATGCATACTACAAAACTCAGTTGGTTAAGGATCTTTTTAGCTTTGGAGCAAAATGACTTGTCATCCTTATAGTGCCCTCTTTCGTCTTAATATGCAACCTTGCATTATTTACAAATCACGAAAGTACATTTCATAAGTTAACAAATCGTAAGTCTACGAATTACACGTGATCATTGACATACATTTAACTTGCATTTACATTTTTACACTTTTCGTTTTATGTTGGATAATTTACAATTAACAAATTGTGAAAGACCATTTGACAAATTATGAAATTAAGATTTACAATTTACAAATTCAGGTTTACAAGTGTACATTTTAAGAATAACAGAGTTGGAATTTTGAACCCGTTGGCTTTCCATACATTATAACTTTGTCATTTCACATGCTGAATACTATCATTTAATTTTAGTTAAAAAAATGTATTTAAAAAAAAGAAAATGGATCAACCGGGATTCGAACCTGGAACCTCACACATGTCAAGTGAGAGACAATATACCACTACACCACGGAGTCGCTTACTTAAGGCTGAAATTATATTGTTATGGACTGTATATACAGAGACTTTTTATAAATAATGCTTTTTGTGACTTTATAAATAATGTTTAATAGTTTTAATGTTTATTTCATGTCATGGTTATCGTTCTTTGTTGCATTGTATAGATGTCGCTTTAATTTAATCACATGATCATTATACTTGTATATAAACCATGATATTTGTTAATTTGTTAGTCGGTTGGCTCTCGTGGTTCTGAATAAGAATCTTAGTTTCTGCATAAGGAAATACTGTAGATTCCTAATTTTACGCAAGGAATTAATTTCCTTGTAATTTCGCGAGAAGCATCACTCGTGAAATAATATTACTCACTTTTATTTTTATGGTGTTGAAATCTTTGAAAATTCTGTTGATCAGCCGTTCATTCACAAAAAATGATTCTTGCCATTTGATGTGAAAGAGACAGTACATGCAAAGAAAGTCCTGAATCAGGCAAACATTCCTGAATAAGGAAAGATTACAGTTTTCATCCTGAATAAGGATACAAATTAATTTATGCTGTGCCTTGCTGACGCCATATGTTCGATGAATGATAGACTTCCAATAAATTATTTAAAAACTACAACATCTCTTATTTCCAAGAAGTAAGAAATCAAAAGAACCCCATAGCAAATTGGTGGCAGCTTCTGGATTGGAAACTATCAAACAAGTCCGCCAATTGTCGCCCGATTATCGAGCTTTGAGCTACAGTTTGATTTTAACCGTCGGCCGAAATTTTGGACATCCTTGTTTTCGAACGAAGGACGACCGAATTAATAAACTGACCGCCGATTGTCGGACGATGATCGAAGGTTGGTCGACGGATAACTTCAATTGTTGAAATCGGCCACCGACATAGAAAAATTGGTCGCCTGACAAAAAAAGAGGTCAAAATCGGGCAAGACAACGGCCGATGAACTGCCGACTGTCACCCGAAGAATGCCATTTTTGCTTCAAAACCCGTCGGCCATTAGTCGTTTTTGGAAATGTGACTGGGGTTTTAGAGGCTTCAAGTAGAAGTGACAGACTGTACAATTTATCAGAAGAGCAATTCAATATGCAATGTGCTCAGTTGAGCGATGTGTCCCATAGGCCTCTTGTTCAGTTTAGGGCTTGTCAACAATTTTCAGGGAAAATTGTTTGAGTTTGACCTGCGAAAGAAATAAATGTGATACCTGTATGTCATCATCATTTACCACATGAAATTGGTTTACTTACTAATACCTTTTATAATTTTTTTCAGGGAAAAGCAGGAAGTTGCTGATGCACGAGAGAGAACCAGTGTAACAGATTCTTAAGTTTCTCACGTTTTCTTGAGCACAGACTAAATCCAGCAAACCAGTGGGTTACTAAACAATTAAAGCCTTTTGATGAGGTCAATCCCTAGATATATAGACCTTAGAGAAAGCATATTGACCAAGCACAAAGTGCGAGGTCGATATGCTTTCTCTAAGGTCTATATACATGTATCTATAGGGATTGTACTGAATCAAAAGGCTACGATTGTTTTATTATTTTTCAATCAGTTAAAAAGAAATGTTTTAAAATCCATGTTTCTAATACTCAATATTCGTGCTCGGTGGATATGCTTTCTCTAAGGTCTATATATCGAGGGATTGACCTCATCAAAAGGCTATAATTGTATATTATACTTGATCATGTGATCTAGTTTGAGCCAATTATATAGGTGGCAACAATAGAAAAAAACAATAAATTTATTTACTGTATGGGAAATGATTTGAAATGTTAGGTATGTATTTTTCAATATAAAGTTAAGGCTTAAGAGCATTGAATCTAATTATCATGTTATAAAGGTTTTAAAGCTTTTAGTAATACATTGTTATCCCCCTTTCTAAGAAGGTAGGGCATATATTGCTTTGCTGCTGTCAATAGGCTGCTTGGTCTGTTGATCCACCAATAGTTCCTGTTTATTTTCAAGGGTTGCACATGCTGATTTAAAAATTTGTGTGCAGATTTATCATTAGAATATCTAAGTCAAGTTCTATTTCGCTAAGATTGAGCAATTTTTGACAGAGTTATGCCCCTTGGACTTACAAAAATTCAAATTATTTGCAATTTCTGCAAATGAAATGAAATTTGGGGTGGAGATTTATGTGAGAATTTGTAGTTCAAGTTCTGTTTTTGGTACAGTGGAGCAATTTTTAGGTCACCTGAGTCACTCAGGTTACCTATTGCCTTCTGTGTTTGTCCGTCGTCCGTCGTGTGTTACCATTTGAACATTTTCAGCTTCTTCTCTGAAACCGCTAACCCAATTTCAACCAAATTTTGTATACAGCATCTGTGGGTAAAGGGAAACAAAAATTGTGAATTTCATGGTCCCTGCCCCCCTGGGGCCTGAGGGGTGGGGCCAAAACCACGAAAATTAATGCAATCTTTAAAAATCTTCTTCTTTACTCCTGGACATCAAGCAGTCAAACTGTTTGCATGATTGTAATCAGCAATAAGTCCTCTACCAAAATTTGTGAAATTCATGGCCCTGGGTTCAGGGGTTTTATTGCTAGGGCGGGGCTAAATAAGTAGGTAGTGAAAATGCATTATTTCTTTGAAAATCTTCTTCTCTGCTCCTGGGTATTAAATAAACCAACTAAGTACATAGTTATGATGAGCAAGAGTGCCTCTACCCAAATTGTGAATTTTATGGCCCCAGGGTCAGGGGTTCTGGTATTAGGGCGGGGCTCTATTGATTATATATTGAAAATACATGAATTCTTTGAACATCTTATCCTTTGCTCCTGGTTAATATGCTAATGATCTAATTACATATTTAAGGTCAGGATTTATTTTATTTTCAGTTTTACAAACCCTCCGCTCAAGGTTTTAAATTTTCAGAAAAAAACATTTTTAAAAATTTCTTTCGGATGTCAAATTTGAGTCAGGATCGAGATTTCAAATTTACAAACTCGCACTTCCGGTTTTACGAGCAGAAGGATAAAACATACGCTGAACTAGGACCTTAGGTCCCCCGCGCAGTTCACGTCTATCGGGTCTGTTTACTCCGCTACAAAATGTAGTGCGTTGCATACGTAAAGTGAAAATAGAATAAATCGTAATACTGTGAAGCCTTTTCAGTGTAAAAAAAAAACCCAGAAAATTTATTTTTGTCAAGGGAATAACCATCTGTGATGGGTATTAGAAAACAAAGAGGGGGAGAGGGGTTGCTGAGCAACATTAACTGCAATATTATAAGATATATTAGAGTTTAACATTATGGATTATGTTTGGTGACCTGTGGTCACCCCTATGATTTTATTATTCCATGTAAGGTTATAGTATCTATATAACACAGTGCTTAACCTCTGATCTCCTTACTTATAGTAAGTGACTCAGAGTAAATGATGTACGTCCAGTCTCAGATCTCTCGCAGATCTCTAACAAGCAGGGGGGGATGAAGATTTTGCCCCTACCACCCCCTTTTCTTTTCGCTCGGACTTTTCACCAGTCCTTTAACATAATGGAATAATTATTTGTTAATAAAATATTTAATTCTCTTTTGTCTTCCTTATGAGGTCATGCTTAAATAGGCGACCTCATCACTTTAACACTCTTTGCCGGAAATCCCTGATTTTTATTTATCTTACAAAGAAGATGTACACCCTGTATTGCAAAGTTTAGGGCTGCATGGAGTTCTCCTCCCCTTTCCCTGGAATTAACACATCAAATTCGTAAACCCATCAAAATAACATTAAAAAAAAGGAAATAAAATTTTTAAAATGCACCGTTGTTATTTAACTTTGGGATACATATACTGTATTTGAAGACAAGCAAGTTGACTAATCCTCCAAATTCCAATTACATACATGTACATTTAGAGAATTTGGAGAAATTGTGCATTTTTTCCCCGGACAAAAATTTAGGGTCACAATTCTTTTTTTGAGAGGATTTGAAAAATAATTCTACACATACCATGATTTTAAATTATTGCCCACTTACAACTTTCAATAACATCGTAATTATGTACAACATAAGATTACCTTTGTCTCATTCAAATACTACAATTTGTGAAGTATGAAATCCTTATTGATGGACAATTTAAGACTTCCACTTGTTTCCATAATCTTTATGCGAATACCAGAGGTAATAAAAAGTAAATAAGACCAGAGGTCACTTTATATCGTACATCTTTAGGGCGACCTTCTATTGTACATCAAAAGGGAGACAAGATGTCATCTTCTGTTCTACATCATATGGGGGACCAGAGTCCACCTTATTTTGTACATCAGTAGGGGGACCAGAGGTAACCTTATATTGTATATCAGTAGGGGGACCATAGGTTACCTTATATTGTACATCAGTAGCGGGACCAGGGATCACCTTATATTGTACATAAGTAGGGGGACCATAGGTCACCTTAAATTGAATAACAGTAGGGGGACCAGAGGAAACCTTATAATGCACTTTACATAAGAAGGGGAACATAAGTTATCTTATACTCTAAATCAGTAGGGAGACCAGTAATCATCTTATTTGTACATCAGTAGGGGGCCCAGAAGACACCTTATATTGTACATCAGTAGGGGACATAAGTAGGGGGACCAGAGGTCACCTTATATAGTACATCTGTAGGGGGACCTGTGATCACCTCATATTGAACATCAGTAGGGGACCAGAGGACACCTAATATTAATATTACACTTTAGATCAATAGGGGGACCAGAGGGCACCTTATATTGTACATCAGTAGGGGACATCAGTAGGGGGACTAGAGGTCACCTTATATTGTATATCAATAGGGGGATCAGAGGTACTAGTACTAGTAACCTTATATTGTATATCAGTAGGGGGACCAGGGGTCACCTTATATTGTACATCAGTAGGGGGTCCAAAGGACACCTTATATTGTACATCAGTTGTGGAACCAGGGGTCACCTTATATTGTACACCAGTAGGAAGACCAGGGGTCATCTTATATTATACATCAGTAGGGGGACCAGGGGTCACCTTATATTGTACATGGGTACAGTCCACTAATTGTTTTCTCATAGGCAACAATGTTAACATTTCTTCTTATAGTGATGTCCCTAATTTTCGTTCAGAAGTGAGTGACCCCTCAAATCAAAGCACATCAACTTGTCTTTCCTTGGTTAAATTCCTGAGGTGGCATGTCAGATTCGTTTTCCGGCAAAATGAGTCTGTCTGCGGGAACCTCTAAAAATGAAAGTGAAAGTAGGGGAATTTCAGAATTATCACTGGCGTTATAATACACAAAATAATTCAGCTGATCTTCTTGATAAATTACATTTTCCAAGCTTTTTTGGTAGGAAAGATACTCCTTATCAACAAGTGTAAGGCTCAGTTCAGTACATCTGCCCAATTTTTTTTAAGCAAGTCTGCAAATTAAGGAACTTGTAATGTTTTCTGCACTACTATCTTCTCCTACCGATTCTAAAAATAATTAGTGGGATGTACCCACATCAGTAGGGGGACCAGAGGACACCTTATATTATACATCAGCAGGGGGACCAGGGGTCATCTTATATTGTACATCAGTATGGGAACCATAGGACACCTTATATTGTACAACAGCAGGGTGACCAGGTGACATCTTATATTGTACATAATTTTGGGACATCAGTAGGGGGACCAGATGACACCTTATATTGTACATTAGTAGGGGGACCAGGGGTCACCTTATATTGTACAACATTATGGGGACCAGGGGTCACCTGATATTGTACAACATTATGGGGACCAGGGGTCACCTTTTATTGTACAACAGTAGGGGGGCCAGGGGTTACCTTACATTGTACAACATTAGGGGGACGAAAGGACACCTTATATTGTACATCTGTAGGAGATTACAGTAGGGGGACTAGAGTCACCTTATATTGTACATCAACAGGGGGGACAGAACCTTCAGTTTAGTTTTAACGTTCCTTACTAGGTGGCCCAGAGGTAAACTAATATTGTACATCAATAAGTTGACCAAAGGTCACCTTATATGTTATTTCAATATGGAGACTAATGGTCAACTTTATATTGAACAACAGAAAGGGGACCATAGGTCACTTTATATTGTACAAGAGCAGACGTCAGATTATATTGTACATCATAAGGGGAAATGGAGGTCACCTTATACATCAATAGGGGGTCAGAGGTCACCCTATGTTGTAGATCATTATGAGGACCTTAGGTCACTCTATATTTTACATCACAAGGGGGACCAGAGGTCACCTTGTATTGTACATAAATAGGGAGACCAGTGGTCCCCTTTGTTGTACATATTTAAAGAAATCAGACATAAAAAATTATATGAATGCAGAGAGATAAAGCATCAACGATTCTAGACCCGTCTTAACCAACAGACACTTAAAAAGAAAACAAGGGCGGACCAGAGGTTACAAATAAAATGCATATTAACGAGATGCTAGAGGTTCACTTACGAACACGACAAGAGGCCTATGGATCTTATAGGTCATCTGAACATCTTGTAAAACTTTAAAACTTTCATTTCAAATAATCGGTAATACTGTATACAGGGTTATTTTTGCCCCGTTTAATATTCGCCCTTTTACACTTGCTAACAATTTTGCCCAGTTTAAAAATTCGCCCATTCACATTTCTGTTTAAGAAATTATAGAGTGTTCTTTGATTTCGCCCCGTTTTAAATTCGCCCAAACGTCACGAGGGCGAATGGGGCGAAAATAAAACGGGGGCGAAAATTTCCTTGTATACAGTAATTAGCAATAATTATAAGTAGTGCTCATTGACCACAAAAACCCTCATCCTGAGGTCATACATTTCACAATTTTGAAAAAAGGACCTTTGTTCATATAAAAAAAAATTGGTTTATACCAAAGAACAAATTTCAAAGCATTAATTCAATTACAGTATTGTCTACAAATACCATGGTACCCATGAGCCAGGGGCCTTGAAATTAATAATTCTGGAAGACGCTCTCTTGCTTATCATAACTATATGTAGTTAGTGTAATTGATATCCAGGAGCAGAGAAGAAGATTTTTTAAAGAATTAAGGAGGCTGGGGGGTCAACAAATTAACCATCATGAAGATTTTAACTTATTTTTTTAGATCGGTATCATAAGCTGTCAACTATCATTTGGCAAAGAAAAAATTCATACATTTTAGTTTTAAAATTTGATCATTTTTGTATATATCTTTATATGGAGCTCTTCTTTTAAAGGAGATCAAAATAGTCTGAAAATGGCTGCCACCCCCCAGCCTCTTTAATGAATTTAAACTTTACAGTTTATATGGATCCGGGCCACACTTAAAGGGTGAAGGTCAAATGGCTCAAATGTAGCACATGTAGGAAATTCACATATCTCCCTTTCAATGATAAAAATAAAAACAGCTCACATGTTTGTGATAGTCTTTTGGTATAGAATAAAAGTTTAATGTCTAAAGTTTACAATGATATGCATGAAGGTGCATTTCAAGCAAAAATTATGCATAGAAATATGTATTGAATAGAGCAGTCATTTGGTTTGTTTACACATTTTTTGCTTTAAGCTAGAGCTATCCTGAGGTCATGACGTCAGAAGTTTATTAATAACCAGGGAATTCCACATTGAACACCCCTATTTCTGGATGTGAATATTTATCTGACACATTGCTCTATCATATGGTCAAAGATATTTTGGAAATGAAGATTTTTTAAGAAGTTACACAGAAAATAAAACACATGTTTTTACTAGATAAGTCAATATGTAAGCTAATTGTGGTCAGTGTCCTTATGATAGCCCCACCGTAACACCGGAATCCCTGACCTTTGGGTCACGAATTTCAAAACTTTGGAGAGAATACCCTTCCTCATCACAAGTTTGCATGTAGTTAGTTTGTTTAATATCCAGGGGCAGAGGGAAATATTTTCAAAGAATAAATGCATTTCATAAATTAATATAAATTTTTATAGCCCTGTCCTAACCCCAGGGCCCCTGACCCTGGGACAATGAATAACACAATTTTGGTATGGAGTCAATGCTTATAATAATTATGCCAACAGTTCGACGGCTTGATGTTAATGAGTAAAGAAGATTTTTAAAGATTTCATCAATTGTAGTAATTTCGCCCAAACTTTCTTGCCTTAGGGGGTGGAGGGCAGGGACCATGAATTAAAAAATCTCCCCTTCACCCAAAGATGCTTAAGCCTTTATGCCAAAATTGATTGTAAATGGTTGAGGGATTACAGAGAAAAGCTGAAAATGTTCGAATGTTAACTCACAATGCACAGCGCACTACGCCAGAAAAAAACTGATAGCAATAAGTCACATGTGTTGATTCAGGTGACCAAATAAGGAGTCCTTTGGTCTCAATATTTATGTAAAATATTAGGTGTCTTCTGGTCTCCCTGTTGACTTACAATATAAGTAGACCTCTGGTCTACTTATTGATGTAAAATATAAAGTGTCTTCCGGTTTCTTCGGTTTCTTCATTGTTGTTCAAAATAGTGTTAAACTTAGTCACACATTATGAAGATCTACAGCATGATATATAATAATTTTCATGAAAGCACCTACATGCACGTGTGCTGGATAGAGCGCGCACGTGCAACATGTGAAATAACCAATGTAATTGATAAAGCCGTAACATTTCTATTTCTTGATGAATTTTTTTGAAACTCATAATGTAAGGATACATTAGTAGTATAGACAAGACGGCATGGTCAAAATAGCAAGATCCTACGCGCATGCACGTGCGCTTCGCTCTGATTGGCTGAAACTAAAGTCTCAATATCTTTCTTCTTTTTTGTCATAATCCTTTGAAATTTTGAACATATTCCTACCTTATAAAGATCTACAGCGTGATATATAAAAATTTTCAAGAAAGCATGCACATGCGCGCGTGCTGCAATCTGATTGGCTGAAAATTTAAATGGCTATATCTCCTTTGTTTTTTGACGAAATGCTTTGAAATTTAAAACATAGACATGCATTAGGATATCCTACAATATGATATGGGAAAAAATTCATGAAATCACGCACATGCACGTGTGCTGCAATCTGATTGGCTGAAACATGAAATGGCTATAACTCCCTTGTTTTTCAACCAAACAGGATGGGATTCAGAACATAGATAGATATAAGGGACTCCTACAAGAATGTATGGCCATCATGCACGTGCACGCACGTGCATGCATTTGCAACAAGTGGAATTAAAAATACACTCGAATGAGTAATAATTTTGGACTGAATGCTTTAATATATAGTATATTAAAATATATAGATAGTGTAGACAATATGATATGGTCATAACGCACATGCATTCACATGCATTCACATGTGCACGGGTGCAATGCTAAAATTTTAATATAATTGGTATCCTTCTGGGAAAACGTTGTTATAGTCAAAAATGCACAGAGTTTGTCTTATTTAATGAAACTTACAGGGAATATGGCATCAAAATGGAGTTGGGGAGCGTTTGGGGAACATCTGTAACGGTTCCCGTTACAATTAGCACTAGTTAACTTAGAATCATCAAACTTTGTGAGTCCATGCATATTTGGTTTTCCGAGAGTGACGACCTAAAAGTAGGTCACAGTGACCTACTTTTGACATTTTATGGCTTTATTTAAGTATCTCCGGTACTTATTGGATTAGAATCATCAAACTTTGTGAGTTGATGCATCTTGGGTTTTCGGAAAGTGACAACCAAAAAGTAGGTCATGGTGAGAGTGACAACCAAAAAGTAGGTCATGGTGACCGACTTTTGACATTTTGTGACTATAATTAAGTATCTCTGGTACTTATTGACCTAAATTCATCAAACTTTGTCAGTTGATGCATCTTGGGTTTTCGGAGAACGTCGACCAAAAAGCAGGTCACATTGACCTACTTTTGACATTTTATTGCTATATTTAAGTATCTCTATATTGGCTGAGAATCATCAAACTTTGTCAGTTGAGGCATCTTGGGTTTTCGGAGAATGTCGACCAAAAAATAGGTCACAGTAACCTACTTTTGAATATCTTAGGTACGTGTAAGCTTAGAATCATCAAACTTTATCAGTTTAGGCACCTTGGGTTTTCGGAGAACGTTGATCAAAAAATAGGTCACTGTGACCTACTTTTGACATTTTATGGCTATATTTAATTATATCTGGTACTTATTGGCTCGGAATTATCAAACTTTGTCAGTTGAGGCATCTTAGGGTTTCATTGAATGTCCAACAAGAAGTAGGTCACGGTGACCTAATTTTGAATATCTCAGGTACTTATTGGCTTAAAATCATCAAATTTTGTCAATTTAGGCATTATGGGTTTTTGAATAATGTCGACCAAAAAGTAGGGCACCGTGACTTACTTTTGACATTTGATGGCTATATTTAATTATCTCTGGTTCTAATTGGCTAAGAATCGTCAAACTTTGTCAGATGATGCATCTTGGGTTTTCAGAGAATGTTGATCAAAAAGTAGGTCATGGTGACCTACTTTTGAATATCTCAGGTACTTATTTTAGTAGAATCATCAGTCTTTGTCAATTAATGTATCTTGAGTCCTCATAAAATTTCAATCAAAAGGTAGGTCACTGTGACCTACCTATGGTATTTTATAATTATATTATAATATCTTCAGTCTTAACTGGCTAAATATTATCAAACTTTGTAAGTTGATGCATTTTGGGTCTTATGATTCTAATACAGTTGGAGGCTTCTAATAGAAGTGATAGATTGTACAATTTATCAGAAGAGCGATTCAAGGCCCTTGGGCCTCTTGTTTTCTCATCATTTATTTCCCAGACCTATAACAGTCAATAGCTGATAAGTAGGGCAGTTGCCAGAGATGGGGCCCTGACTAAGCTCCCTCTATAACAATAAATGTTATTATACTTTCATGTTAAATACTAAAATCTGATTGGTTTAGACGCAGTTAACAATCCGTTCGATTACCCTGAGCCTTAGCAACATACATGACAACGGGTAACACAACGGTAATGCCACATGCGTGGAAATTATGCGCGTACGGTTCACCGTAGAATTCTCATAACGTCAGTTGCGCGTTTGAAAGAACCGGAATTAACTTGACGTCAATAAAAGCTTGCATCTGATATAGCTTACTTGAAAACAACAAACGACAGACGATACATGCTTGCGAGTGTAGGAAACATGCTTGCGAGCCAGAAATAACGAAACTTTATATGATAAATGACTCTAATTCGAGTATCAAACAAACAATAAGGAGATTAGTGAACCGGTGAGTGTGAAA